>JANHFX010008705.1:0-13066 GCA_027560015.1 Chloroceryle amazona
GAAACAATGAAACTGTATTAGGGATGGATGTACACATCTGATGCTTGGGGGAGGGAGCCCTGCAGGGAATATTTTTGTTCAATTCAGAAGGAAGGATTTGAGGGCTTAGATACACTGGAAAAGCTATATATGGTAAAGGCTGTGGGATTTTTCAAGCTATTTAAAATATATTATTCTATACACTCTATACATATAGTGTCATACTGTATATAGTATTATAGATATCCTATATAAATTTTTATACATATAGTATCAGACTGATGTTTATTATTAGTGAGGCTTTTGGACTGAGGAAGCACTTGGGCTGCAAGGTATTATCAGAGGACACATTTCCCTCTGGCTCAGGTGAAGGCAGAAGATGAGAAGAGTATCAGCACATGATATAAACCCTCCACTGCAACACCCACATGGTAACTCAGACTATACACATGAGGATGGAAAAGCAGATGAACATAACAGGAAGAGAGTCTTGAAATAATTTAACTTGGAGAAACATTTTCCATTTTGGGAACAAAGTTTTCTAGACCTGGCTGTAGCTTTTAAAGATATACTCTCTCAGAAGATTTTTTTTCCTCTCTGATTTTTCATAGCAAAATCATGTGTGTGGGCAAGGGGAAGGAAGGGGTAGTGATAAAAGAAAAATTACCTTCAATTTACCTTCAAGAAGGAATGTGATCATAAAATAATGAAATTAATGTTTCCCCTGAGTGATTTTCAGGCAAATTTTACAGATTAACATTATTCCCTGAGATGATGTTGGTGATTTTGTGCCTAAGCCTACAACAGTTGGTGACTAGGAGATATACTGGTGTGTGCTGCTCTTGCAACTCAATGAACCTACCAATCTTCAAATTTATGAGAAGCTGTCTGCTTTTTACTTATTTTTTTTCATTCAGCTTGGTTTTGGCAGTATGGATTCCCAAGGACATCTCCCAAAGCAGTAAATGAGAGGAAAAAGGAAAAAAATAAGATGGGTTCTTCTTGTCTTGGGAGTTTAGTGTTTTATGTTTTACACGCATTTCAACAGTCTTATTCCACCCTCAGCTTTCACATCATATCTCAGCTTACCTTCCCCTCCACGCCCAAAGCCCATAAGACTGAACCTTTTATTTCCCTTTATAACATTTCCCTGAATTGCTCTTGTCACTGGTTCCTCTGTGATACTTCCATTTCTATTTTGGATGTTATTCAGTGAATGAATTTGGCAACAGTTATATTCAGATATACATTGTTATCAGACCTACATAGTGAGGACTGGCCTGTTCCAAGCAGCTTGCTTCTGAGTGAGACAAGCAGAGGCTGTATGTGTGGAAAAGATATCTTAATGTGTTCAGCTGAGGTGCATGATTGTTTAGAAAATAGCTCAGGGTCATCTGGAAAATTATAGCAGAGCCAGGAATGGAATTCATGTTTCCTTATTATTTACAAAACCCCATGCTTCCTTCTCCGTATTAGCAATTTCCCATAAGCTGTCTTATAAAACAAATGAACTGTGTAGTACAGAAATATTGCAAAAACTAAATGTTTAGGGAATGTCTCCACGAGAATATTTTTTTTCAGAAATACTACTAGAAACATTACATTATACAGTGCTTATTAAAGTTATTCTTTACAGACCTCTTCTATAAGGTTGAATCCACTACTGAGACAGATGTGATTATGTGATTTTATACTTACATCAGAGAACACCAATTTGTGATTTATTTTCAAACCACTTGAGTATCTTTTAAAGTAAGTAGGACAGTAAGAGTCCTTCTTTATAGAAAGCCAGTCAGTGTTTTTCCCCTTTCAGAAAAGAAAAATAGCTTATTTCGTAGTGAGCTATGATACTATTAATTTCTAAATGCTGAGAAATTATTATACAGAGACTATGCCTATGAATTTAAGCTTTGTCCTTTCATGTCATACAGAGCATTTGAGACTGCAGACAATGCTTAGTTAATAGTAAAGTGAGGATCTGCCTTACTACATGTTTAAAGAGAACAGTTGTAACCATAAACTAACCTGAGTTTCATAAGGCTGGCTGCTTTCTTGTTATACTGAGCTGACATTTACCTTCCCACTTCTGTAAGGAAGCCTGCATTTCCTGCTATATTATCCTCCTGTGGCCATGTAATCTGGTAAACTTTACTTTTGTTTAAAAGCTAAAGGTCCTCCCCTGATCTCAAGACGTCCTGGCCAAAGAAAGAACTAACCTTGTCCCTCTCAACATGCTATGCTAATTCAGACTGATGCTTAGGCAGTTTCTCAAATTTAGTGCCAACCTAGTTAGATCGACTAGGGTTCTGGCAGAAGATTAAATGTATATGTTCTTAATTAATCCTCTGACTAAATCAAGGGAAAGGATATTGAATTTTTCAGCAGAACTGCTCCACACAGTGCTGACTGCATAGATTTAAAAATTCTTAACTGAAAAAAGCCATAGGAAATCTTCCAAACCTCATGCAGTTTTTGTCTAACTGTTTGAGCTCCCTTCTACCTGTTGCTGGGCTGGGGCACTTGAGCTGGTGGCCCAAGGAGATCAGCAGCTGCAGTCCTGGTAGCAGAGGCCTGTTCAACAAGAAACTTTGCATTTATGAAGTATGTTCTCCTGGGCATGGCCCCAGTGCCATCGAACCCATACCACTAAACATGAATAAACACATCCCTTCTGTTGAAGACATCAAACATGAGCTTAATTTTCAAGTAAGTCCTTGGTAAGAAACTAGTTATTTGTTAAAGTCAGCCACTGAAATATTCACCAGACAAGCTGATTATTTAGCATTGGCAGAATGTATAAACTACTTTTTTTTTCTTTTTCTTTTTGTCTACACTTTGCTGTTTAGCTTTTCAGTAAACAAGTTAGGCCTTTCCCATTTCTACCTTTCCCTCTCTCCCTCTCCCATTTTTCCTTTCCCTTTCCCTCTTTCCCTCTCCCTCTTTTCCTTTCCATTTCCCTTTCCCTCTTCCACTTTCCCTTCCCCTTCCTCTTCTTCCCCTTTTTCTCCTTTTTTTCATGTTTCATTTTTCTTCTGTTTTCACTTTACTTTTCTGGTTTGCTTTCTGGGTGGTTTGGTTTTGTTCTGTTTTTATTTTGTTGGGTTTTTGTTGTTTTTGTTTTTGTTTTTTTTTTGTATGTCCTAATTATTTTCTTCTGAAGGATTTGGTTAGATTTTGGTTTCTCCAACTTCCTGATCTGTTCAGGAATCAAATGACTCTTTAAACATGAAGCCTCTCAGGCCTTTTGGTTTGATTAACAACAGAGGTCAGTTTTTCATTTATAATTTAAATTATACCAGATGCTAGCACAAACGAGCATTGCAAAGAGATCAGTTTTGACATGCTCTTTAATACAACCTGTGGTTACAATTTATGAGAAGTCACCTTTCCCAGGTCAACTTAGATTTTGGAGGTCAGAGCAGGTTAAGATGTTTACTTATCAGTTAAGACAGTGAGAAGTGCTAAAGGCTGAATTGTAGTGTTTTAAAGCATATAAATCTATACGTGGGAAGGGAAAAAAACCTCCGTCACATTAAAAAGTCCTAGCAGGGATGTTCTGGTGAGTTCCCTCACTTTTGCAGAACAGTTTTACAGAAACAAGATTAAACAAAGGACAGTCTTGCCAGATTACACATAAGAAAAGCCTTTGAGAATAGAACAACTGTTCCAAGGGACAGAAGAGATGCTTGAAATCCCCTTCTGCTGGGCAAAGGACAGTGATCCAGACTGAACTACTGAAGTTACTAAATTTGTATACTCTTTATCATTTTACCTTTACAAAGCGCTACAAATTAATATTGTCTGTACAGGAAACAGTCCTTTCACCTCAGTCAGCATTCACTGAAGTGAGTAAGGCACAAACCAGTACCTGACCAGGCAGACCATCTCCTGTCCTTTGCCCATGTTGGAACTGATACCACTGAATAACAGTCATTTTAATTTGCCAGGTTTTCTCTCTGACAGATCAGCTCCTTGAACTGTCTTACCACCAGTTTATACAGACTGATGATGGAGACTAGGAGGGAGAACTTCAGGATATGTGGAAAGATGGGGCAGTATATGGCAGCAGCAGCCATGCTCTAGACTGATTTCCAGTCAAGTACAGTAATTTCCCTTTCAACACCGTGTTTCTAAACATGCTGATCGGGTACATTTCTCAGTGTTACAACAAGGTGGTGGAAATATCCATGAGACATCCTGCTCCTGACTGAGAAGGACCTTCTACTAGTTCTTCTGAGGCTGATGTTGCTCAGTGGCAGAGGGGCATTTGTAGGGTTGTGTCTTACAGCAGCACTTCCATAGGAATAGGTAGTTATTTGATAGTGATCATTCAGAAAGAGTTTGCAGAAATCTGAATATTGGCTGGATTATTTTTTTTGCATCAGATTAAATTTATTAATTTGCACAGAAGCCAGAAACATGATGCAACTGCTGTATTGTAGTTTTCTATGATGAACATCTAGTTTGCAGTAGTTAGATTTCCTTTGTGCTGAGCAGCAGCCAAGCACCTTTCTATGCAGCGTTTTTCAAGTGTACCAGAATGTAGATGTGGACTGGAAGGTCCTGATTACTCATCACTGACATCCATTGACAGGACCCTCTCTGGTTTCTAACCGATTTAAAAACACGGTAAATTCTACCATGTTATTCAAATGGAACAAAAAGTGGCCGCCTTTCTTACCAAGAGTACGCACTTACCCTGTGTATGCTGACATTGCTTTGGTCCTATTTCTATTCCCTTGTTTTTCTGTAAGATTTCACACACTTTTATCACAGTCTCTGATGTTTGCAGTGAGGGCACAAAGCTCAGATAACAAACCCAGACTCAACAAATACCAGTTTGGACCATTTACACCAGAAAGGTGCCATAAAAATTACATAATCTAAGCAGAAAGTACTGTAGGAGTCCTTTGAAAATGACATCATCTCTCCCTGTAAATATGTACTAGACATAAAGCAATGACAAAGTAATTTCTAGGGCATGCCAAGGCTAGTACAAGGAGATTAAATACAGTCAGCAAACCAAAACAGCATCTGGATTCAGTGGTTAATGGAACATTTCAGTATGGAGTTATACGCAACATAATGCAGTAATGTTAGCTAATTTTTCACAGACTGATAGTTATACATCATTAAAGCTTTTTATGCCCTGATCAGCAGCTCTGAGTGCTACTTCTGCTTGCAAACTAGGATCAGCCATGAATAAAATTGTTTTTTAATGTCTTGACTAAAGGAGTGCATTTTCAGAGGTTACAAAGAAAACCTAGAGTTGAAAATGCTAATTCTGCCATAGCCTTACTCTAGCCATGCATGACACCACAACAGAGTTATTCTTTCTTCCAAAAATAGCTCTCCTGAAAGGGGAGGCATTTCCTTTGGAACAAGAAACTATGAAGGATTTTAAAACCTAAGCTGTGTTTACTTGGTCGTTTGTCCTGTCGTGAGTCATGTCTCACAGCAGAGCCCAAGGCTCTGACTGGACAACCACTGTTCAGAAAACAAGTCAGGCATGTGTTGCTGCATATTATCTTCATTAATTTGCATTGTACTATCACTCCAGGCACTTCTCGTAGCCTGCCATAGCAGATGTTGTGGAGATGCTATTCTGTATAGGTCCTGTGATCAAACATTGCCAAGATGCAGTTGCATCACATTTTTTCTTAAGTAGAAGATCTTAAGATTTTTTTTCTGTACCTTACACATAGATTAGCCTGACTGTTCAGTGGTACCTCCATCCATTTAAGGTGCCACCACCCTCCATTTATACAGCACTTCAGTACTACACACACTTTACACATACATTCTTCATCCATATTTGGGCCAGCAGTTTAATGCCAGCAGTGAACTGTACCATGCTCCATGTAGTTAGGTGAAGAAATGACGTCAAGGAAATTAACATGTGGATTGAGGTACACAGTGTTGTTTTTCCAGAATGCAATCCAGAATGATCACTCTTATCTGCTGACCTGCAGTTTGCAGAAATTACAAAACTTCTGAGTTTTTTACATGCCTACAAATCAAACACACACACACAAAAAAAATAAAATAAAAAAAAATCAGCTTCTGGTAATATATGAGTCTGCTGATCCTCTACAGATCTTACATAAATTGGGAATAAAAGTTCTACATTTAAGAGGTTGAGTTTCCCTTTGCTGAAGGTGAACATTGTTAGTCTAAAGCAATGCAGTCAATAATGCTTCAGTTTGCTGCAAGTAAAACAAGATGATCCTAAAGAAGTGTGGTGCAGAAATGTCTTTCTCAGCAAAAGACTCTTTGTGACAGTGCTGCTATTTCACAACCAGACAGAGACAAGTGGCAGATAATCATAAAGTTAACATTTTTTCTCCATACAGCCTAGGAGGTGCATTCCTTGAATACAGAAACAATTGTCATCAGGCCTCATGATAGTTACTGTTCTCCTTCAGGATCTCACACAGGCTACTTTTTGAAATAGTCCTTAAATCTCAGGACACTGTACTGTCATGGGATTCTCTAATGTAAATACAGCAGCCTAACTACATTTGGTGTGTAGGAAAAGGGCACAGATGAAGGGCTATTACACCTTTTGGGCAGTAGTGTAACTCCACATCCTCTCTAAGAGCTGCATCAGCCAGTCTGCAGCATGAATGCTGCCCTTCACCAAACAGGCCCTTGCAGGCTTGACATATACCTATCTGTAATGGCATTACTTCCCTCCCACTAGGCAAGCAAAAAGCGAAAGGAAAGCTTTGCTGCTTCAGAGCCTGAAATCATTTGCTTACATACCCTAGACACAGTGTGATATGAAAACTCAGCAATCTGAAGAAGCTGCTCACATGGAAATGTAAAGATCCCATAGTAATCTTAAAAAATATATATATGTAGTTAACCTGTGATTAAGAATTAGGAGAAAATTGCCATTAGCTGGAGAAGATTAAGAGAGGGCTGGGAAAGATGACAACAGGAATGGAGTCATTGTTTCTTGCAAGGGATGGCTGGGTAGACTGAGATTTGTTAGCCTGTAAAGAAATGAACTGGGGGAAGCATGGTAGAAATCTGAACCATGAATGGCTTCAAGAGGCATTTTCAGCTGAAGGATCTTGTGGGTGCTAAAGGGCTAGTGAGATTCAAAGGGAGAGTGTACAAGCCTGGGACAGCAAAGTCCAGGGAGGATTTTGTCCAGCTCAAGAAGTTTCTAAGCCTCAAATATTTGAAAACTGTGAGAACACTTGGCTCTTTGGTCTGACTCAGTCTTGTTGCTCTTGGATTGTGTGACTTCCTTGGGGCTCTCAGCATGTAAGGTTGCTCAGATGATCTAACTGTCCTCCATCAGCAAAATGGCTCCTTCCATCAAGAATGCTGTGGAGAATCAAGGTTAAGAGTGGATAGTAACAGTTATAATACTTTTAATGTTGCAGCTACAGGATACAAAGTATTTAATTCTTTATTAGGCACTGTGCCTTGGGACTGTTGTTACATGCAAAGCTGAAGAGAGAAATGAGTCTTATTTTTACCAAAAATTGCCCAAGGAAACAGAATTTAACCTTTTCAACAATTGGATTCCATCCGGAATAATTTTTTTTTTCCATCACCATGAGTTTGAAGTGCAAGGAATGCAGGACAATCTTACAAATTGAGTAATTTGTATTTAAAATGGACTGTCTTGATTTAACAATGCAAGCATCTATTTCATGGAAGAAGATAACTATATTTGTTCAGAATAAACAGTAGTATACTGAACTAAATGGTATACAATGATGAAAATGGATTTTGTGTGTCTAACCTGAGACAATACAGAAGATCGTCATTTCCAAAATACTCTAAGCCTGACTCAAATTACTCATTTGGATTCTATATGCCCTAAAATTCTGGTTTATTTTCATTTTTATTTTTAATACAGGCCAATGGGCTTCTTTAAAAAGGAGAAGATGCAACTTTATTTCCTTTGGGAAAGATAGATGCCAGACTCACTTCTAGGAAATATGCCAAAAGGATATGCTTCCCTCCCCTGTTCCAAAGTGTGTGTTGTACTAACATCTATTTTTTTTTTTTCAGTGAAACTGATGGGCTAGATCAATTAAGCACACAGACATCATCAGTCTGACCAAAAATCCCTCTATTATGTATTCAATTTAAGAATTCCAGTTATTGGTGTCCTGATAAACAGGTAAAAAACACAATAGTATCTTGCTTCTCACAAGTTATGGAACACCTGAATTTAGAAGAAGATTGTCTCCAATAATTAATATTTTTAAAATCTTTTTAATAAACTTACATTTTTAGACATCATGGCACCCAAGTTTTCCTAGGACTTTCCTCAGTAGTTACTAATGGAATGACAATCAAGTCATGATGTACCACAGCAAAGAAAAAAATATCTTCAGGATATACCACAGGTAAGTAGCTCTGAAATACATCAAACAGCATTATTTTTACATCAAATGCAGATCAGAATGTAGGAAAGGAGCATAAGGACTTGACTAATGTGATAATTTCTCACCTGTATTTTCTGAGAGATCTAAAGGGACTGCAGGTATTTAAGACTTGACTCTCTCATTGGCACTTAGCCTTAGTAACCCCTAGCTGAGGAGCTGTTGTGTTCAATAAGAAGTTATATAACTGAATTTTCTTCTGCTGTTTTAATGAAGATGATCTCATGAAAAAAAAGGGTACGAATGGGAGGGTAATACATCCTTTCCAGAGAAGCATGTTTGCTACATCTTGCTTTGAAGTGGAATGATGATGTACCCAGATGTTGTAGTAGGGGTGGATCACGCTCTGCCATCAGAGCTGAGAGAAATTCCTAGAGCTGAAATAAAGGAGACTCAGTTTTAAAAACTGGAACAAGAATTTTAGCTTTGAGATGGCCAAACTGCACTTTCAAATGTGATTTCTCGAAGTGTGTATCTTCTATAAATGAAGGGGAGGGATGTGTTTCACAGGTGTGGCTGAAGACTCCATGCAGCAACACCTCCAGTGGGACAAGTAAGAGGAAGACAAGTTGATATTCTCTAGCATAACATCAGCTGGCAACAGTGATGGTGTTTCAACCCTTGAACTCCTTGCTGGTGGCCAATTAATTGAAAGAAGTCTGAACCAGTGAGAGTAGTACAAAGTACCCTGAAAAATCGATAAGCCTTTCCCGAGATACTTTCAAAGTCATGTGTCTACATCTGACAAAGAGGTGTACATACAGGGGAAAACCACAGTAGTATTGTTCTGAGGATGAGACACTGTCTCTCAATAGATGCAGCAACTTCACTTTCTTTTCCAGGAATGCTGACATTCTGTTATTAAATAGAATAGGTCAGTAATACAGAGATTTCATTGGATTGATCTAGCAGGCAGGGAGAAACATAATTGCTTATTACATGGCATGAGTTGAAACCATGAATTAAGAAAAAAACTACTGAAAGTGGATTCCTTGAGCTGGATTAGTACAGTTGATGTTTCAGTCTCTAGATTAGACACCAAAATATTATTAACTCTGGTTTTAGGTACTCTGTTTCTGTTTACTTTCTACTACAAGCACTGAAATTCTTATTATCTCAAATCATCTTTAATCAGTCCCAACTGTCAAATGTTGGGCCAAAGTTTTACTTAGAAAACTAGGAAACTTCCACACTTACACTTCTTACTTGACATGTGTCTGAAACTGTTGTATGCTGTGCCCAGCATACACACGGGCCAACTACTCTGAATGTTAACATACCTTAATAATGCCTTCCTACTGGATTTGGAAAAGAGATTTTACCTTCATCTTGTCAATGGCTATAGGAAGCAGTTTGATTAATTGGGCAAAATAAATGCCTCTGTCATGCAATTGAATTTTTTTTTTTGCTGTGGGACAGGCTTTTCTGGGGAGGGATGCCTTCTAATGAAAGGTGCTTGTGATGAGATGAGATGGGGTGAGATGTTGATTTCACGCAACAGGGTGCCTGACAGAACTGGAGATGAGGCACTTTCATGGATCCAAATTCAGGCACATAGAGAAAAAGCAGAAGTCTCTTCCCTCGTCTTTGGCATTAAACATATATGAATGTGCTAATAGCCATAGCCATGTATTTCTCAAACCATGTCTTTCATTTTAGATTATACATACACATCTACACAAGCTTCATGTACTTTTAACACCTGCATCCACAACATAATTTATACAAATTCACACACAAATTAAATCCATCAGTCAGCAATCTGAAGTATTTAGGAAAATAGAGGTTTTCTGGTTTAGACTTTGAAGGTAAAATTATCACATCCTTCCCTTTCCTTTTCTTCTTATATTCTGTCCTCCTGCCTTATCAAACAATATTTAGGGGATGGCAGTGTTGGATAGACATGACTTAGCTTATGCAAATATGGACATGCAATGAAGTACATACTTTAAAGGAATTACAGCTGGGGGGTCTTGCACTAGAAAATATTGCCAGCAGTCCTCTACTGGTAACAAATATGGTTGCTCTGCAAAACAGCTGTTCCATCAAAAGCCCTTGTGTACTTCAGCTGATCTTATTTCATACAATGATATCAATGCAAATTCTTTTAACCAAAACACAGTTTTGCCAGGTAGAGATATTAGCTCTAGAGTTTTCGTTGGTACAGGTTTGTTGATACAAGTATATTAACAAAATAGTACTGACATGGGTTGTTATAGCATAGACCTGTCAATGCTTTAGGACTTTGTTCCTCAGATGACAACCTGTTTCATTTATTAAAACTCACATCAAACTCACTGGCAGCTTGTTTGAATGCTGCCCTTGGTAGGCTGCTGAGTTCCTGCTGTTGCTCTTCTTTCCCACTCTTGCTGAAGTGTTATCTGAGCTACAGCTGGAAGGTGGGATTGCAGCATAAGGACAGACCCACAGTAGCTTTGTGTTAGCTGCCCTGTGTAGCAGCAGAACATCTGTGCAATTTGTGCCCTGGGTACTGAATTGGATGGCTAACCAACACTCCAGCTTGTACTGCAGAGGCCTTGTTACAATTTTACCCAAGTTAGACAGATTTAAGTCATCACAGACATGCTTTTCCTTTCTGCATAGGAGCCACATCCTTAGATTGCACTTTGTTCAGTGTTAGTGCACTGCCTGACACAATGCAAGTCTTTACTCATAGCCAGGCTGCTACTGGAATCCAAATAATGGCAGGTTTTTCTTTTTACTAGGTAATGGATGACATCAGCTATCCATACAAAGGCAGTGGCATTTAGAGATGATCACTTACTCTTCCCTGCTCTACCCAGCACTGCCTCCTCTTCCTTTTCATTGCCTTCTACTCTTCCTCCCTTATTTTACTCCCCCTCTGCAGCTTCCTGAAACATGGAAGGTTAGGGTGCAGTTTGGACTGCATGATAATGAAATCAATATTTTTATGCTGTTTCTGCAGTTTCTGATGCATTTTTTTTCTGCATCATTTTTACTGTCTCACAGGGCTGTCTTCTGTTGCACTGAGTGGCACTAGGGAGTGATAGCTCTTATTTCAGGAACAAAACAACCTCTGTATAATGCTTGTAGGAAATTCAATTGATGTCTGTCTGACTGCTTCCCTTTCTTTGTGGGGACACTTCTGAGGCAGTATAATTGGCTTAGCTGGGGACATAAGTGACAATTGTGTATGGGAGGAGAAAAAACAGGAGGAAATCTCTCTACTTTTTATCTGTCTATTGAGAGGTCAGTGTCAGCCAAGAAGCACTTAAAAGAGATCTTCTGCTCTTATCTGGCAAGAACAAGGACACATGGAAAGATCTAGTCATGAAAGAAAAATCCAGCTACCAGGCTGCACATGCCTAGGGCTTTCTGTAATAGTTCCTGATGAGTAACTCACTGGCATACTGAGGGATAGATCACTGTCAACTTCAAACCTTCAGGTTTCTACCAGCCATATGCATAGGTTCATAGTCACAAACATTCAGCTCTTCTGGGGTCTTTGCCCAGCAAAAGCATGTATATGTTTCCCACAAGCCTTCCAGCATCACAGGCTGGCTTAAATGGACTGGGCAAACTTGACCTGATATGGCTTTGCCTCTTTTTCTCAAGTGCCTCTCTGCGTAATGGCAGACAATTTGGAGTCTAATTACATGCAGTTTGATTCAAATGGTACCAAGCCATACAAAAATGAGCGAACTGCTGGAGCTCTGAGAGCCTCTGTGTTTGCTGGTTTTGTACAAAAGACACTGCAGCAAATTGTTTCGATTGGCATAATCAGATGAATGAATCATAAAACAGACAAACAACAATTCATCTCTCCATGCAGCCTGTCCCTCTAACAGCATTGTAGTTAGTCAGCTCAGCAATGATATTTTCAATAAAATTTCCCTTGAAGACAGGTTCCTCTGCTCTTAATCCTACACTAACGAGAGACAATAGTGTAATTCCAGATTTATTCTATAAAATAAAATATTTTTGTACCTCTACAGAATTTAATCCAAGGTACAAAGACCAGACTTCTCCTTACCAGACACATGCCCATCAGCAGTCTCTGACTCAGGGTAACCTTGGAAATGAATGTTCAACTCATTTTCATAGACCAGACCAGCATGACTCCTGCTGAACAAGGCACAGCCTTCTAGCTGTTCATAAACAGGGCAGAATACCCACCAACCTCACTCTCAGTTTTTGAAGGACCTGGGTAGGCTTAACAAAAAAGTTTATGATCAGAGGCCAGAGCTTTTTTCCTACTTTTTTGACATCAGAGTTTTCAGCCGGTACAGGCTTCACACATACTCACATTGTAAAAAATGTTTTTGTCATTGTTAAGTTTCATTGTTTGATAGTAATAAATATAAAATACTAAATTCTGCAAAACAGCAGCTTGTGGGAACATCTTCTGTGTTCAAAATTATGCAGAAAAAATTACAAGGTAGTAACTGGCAGCACAGGCATTATCTTCGAAGCATGCAAAGGTTAGGTGGCCATATTTGAGCTTCTGGATCATTCCTGAATACACAGTTTTGACACCAGTCAACAGGGACATTATCAAAGATGTGTTCTGAATCAAATGTGCAACTGTCTATCTTACCTCCTTGACATTCTTTGTAACTACTAAGGGATAAATCAAAAATTAAACCTCAGCATTCATTTAGTATCTTCTGAAAAAGTTTTTGTTTTCAGCCACC
>JANHFX010008706.1:7072-32731 GCA_027560015.1 Chloroceryle amazona
TTTGTGAGATTGTTTTGTTCTAGTGGCCGTGAACGTATCCGCGTTTGCGCTTTCTTGGGGGGCGGGGGGTGGGATCGGGCGGACTGGGGGTGTGGTTGGGAGTGGTGTTCATGCTTCATGATGGCTCAGAAGTGAACACAACATTTACCACCAATAAACAAAATAGCTTTCGGTTATAGTGAGAATTTCCAGGAACCAGCCCAACAGTTTCCAGTGTTTATATTTTAATCAGGAGGCAATAATGACTTTATACACTCACCTCTTTATCTGCTACAGTCTTTGAGTCCCTTGGGACCTATTTCCCCCATTCCTGGCCACCCTTTTACATCCCTATAAGCAGAATCATAGAAATCATAGAAAATAGTATGAGAAGAGACATCATTTGGCCCATCGTTATACTCCACAACAGGGTCATCTCTACCTAAATTAGTCCTGAAGGCATTTGTCCTACTTCTGGTTGAGAATACCTGGTGATGGAGACATTGTATACTCTGGAGGCAAAATACTCTGGTACTGACTGGATTGTACTGTTTTAATAATTTGCCTGTGACATGTCTCTCAAATAGTCATTGTGGGATTAGTTCTCCAAGTGTGTATGTCTACAGGTATGTATTTACAAATACTATAGGTTTCTAAGTTTCTGCTAGAAGAGGAGACCTGGTTCTTGATTCAGTTGTCTATAGATAGGTGCTTGAAGCTGCCTGAGATGGAAAGAGCACCCTTAACATCTCACCTGTTTTGAAAGCCATTTCACTGTCTCATCTATAGGACATGTATGTTCCTTTCCTCTTTGTTGTACCCTTCACCGTTACTTATCATATTGCCTCTCATCTTCTACAGGCTAAACCAGTCCACTGTTTCTTCAAACACTGTTTATTCTGAAACCATCCTTCTTGTTCCCCTTTGGACTCCTTCCAGCTGGTTCATGTAGTTCTTATAATAAGGAACTCGAGACTAAGTAAGTGGTGGTAGAGAGACTGCATGGCATTACGTGTACACTGTGTGAACCCCAGCTTACCTATTACAACAGTGAGTGGGGACCATAATCAGAGGAAAAGCTCTCTTCCGTTACATCACCACTGAAGCAAAAGCAGCACATGCAGCTTTGTAGTGCTTGCTTCAGGCTATACTTATGTAAAGCTGAGTGCTGGATACCATTGAGGCACAAGGCCTGGTAGGAAAGTATCAAAATCAGTGTCACATCAGCAAAAGTGTACCATCTGTTTCTTGGTGATTTGTGTCTACAATGTTTCAAAGAAGATGCTTGCAAAAAATAAGATGCCAGAAGTGCTCTTAAGAAACTTTATTATCTCAATTGCTAGTTTAAGACTTCATTCTTGAAGTTGTGGAGTAAATTTTCAAGTTCACGTGTGGGGGAGGAGTACTGAAAGAATTTTTTGCATATATCTAAAAAGCAAGTTGATCTAAAAATATGCTGCATTGTAGCTCAATGTTCAGAAATTCTACTCTTTTCAGTTCTATTTTTATGAACAGCTGAAATGATTTATAATAGTTCCTTAAAAAAATCCTTATTACTATAGTACATCTTATGATGAAGGATAATTGTTTCTGAATCTTCTAATTGCTCGTGTGTCAATCAATCTATAAGAAACTCAGAGCAATTTTGTGAGGCTAATGGAACAAACTTCAAGTAGAGTTATCTGAGGTTAAAGGAAATACAAAGAAAATAAAATGACCAGACTGATATTAGGACCGTGGGAGAATGTTTGTGGTAAATCCATATGTCTCTGATCATATATTGATTTTAATAGCATTTTGATACTAATAATGACCATAATGCACATGTAACTTGGGATTCCTAAGAGAATCTGTAAGATTTTCCATTCACACCATGTATTGCAAAGTGCTTTGAATTCATAGCGCTATTCATTAATAAATCCCTCTTGCAATATTCTCTTACTATTGTTACTGCTAGTTGATATAGTTGATTTAGAGTGGGTTTAGATTAGAAATAAGGAGAAAGTTCTTTAACACAAGAGTGGTTGCCCAGGGAGGTGGTTGAGGTCCCATCCCTGGAGACATTCAAGGTGAGGCTTGACAGAGCTCTGAGCAACCTTCTCTAGTTGAGGATGTCCCTGCTCTCAGCAGGGGGTTGGACTGGATGACCTCTAGAGGTGCCTTCCAACCCAGACATTTCTATGATTCTATGTTTTAAAAATAAGTTATCGACAAGTCAGAATCAGTATGTTGTGATATACTAACAGCTTCTAAGTTTCTCTGTGGCCTTTTGGGTATGAGTTCTGTCTTCATAAAGCTTTTCATTGCTCAGGACTTCTGACATAAAGGACAATCTGCTTCTTCTGGTTATTTCATTATTGTTTGCATTATTGTTACACTTAAAGGCTTGTTAGTAGTAGATTGAAGATGTTGCACAAAAACAGAATGAAAAGATTTCTGTACCCTCCATAACACTTATCTTAGAACAAGAGAAGGTAGATCAATGCCACAGAGACATGTGATCTGAACAACCATTGGTTTTGGAGATATGAAATATTTCAAGATTTATATGTAGATGATTCAATTTTTCTCATTTGAAAGTGACTTTTCAAGTGAAAATGTATGGAGAAAAAACCAAAATCATCAAAACTGAATGGAAATCTCTTTCTGAACACAAGGTTTGTTTGTGGATTTTTTTTGTTTGCTTGTTTTACTCTTTCCTTTTTTTTCCTCTTCTCTTCTCTTCTCTTCTCTTCTCTTCTCTTCTCTTCTCTTCTCTTCTCTTCTCTTCTCTTCTCTTCTCTTCTCTCTCTCTTCTCTTCTTTCTTCCCTTCCCTTCCCTTCCCTTCCCTTCCCTTCCCTTCCCTTCCCTTCCCTTCTCCTCTTCTCTTCCTTCCTTTTCCTCCTTTTCCTTTTTTTACTTTTTTTTTTCACTTTTCATTTTCTTTCTTTTCTTCTTGTTTGTTTTAGTTTGTTTGTTTTGCTTAAATTGACATGAACAATTCTTATCCTGATATGGGGTGGAGAATTTTTTTCAGTTCTTGAAAACTTTCCCCAGCTGTGAAAATAATTTTCTTTTTCCTATCTGCCTCTTACTCAGAGGACAGTGGGATGAAGGAAGGCTCTTTGGGTCTTGTGACACTAACACAAGGATGAATATGACATCTTGGCCAAAAGCTGCTAACTACATGCTACCATTTTCTTCGTCGTTTTGCATATCATTAATGAGATAGTAGCAGATACTATGCACCTCACTTTTCATCAATACCATGCAATTTTATAGTCAATCTCCCTGATTTTGACTCTTCCAAGTGATACTGAATAACAATTACTAATCATGCCACTAGTGCTTTTCAGAATTGAGAGTTAACCACATTGTAGGTGGCCTGTGCTAAAGTACAACTTCTCTCTAGAAGCACTATGAGAAGCAATGTTATGAACAAACTGAAACTATGGCTCACTGCTTAGCATTTGAGAAGTAGGATGTGAAAAAGGCTGTGACACTGGTTCTCTTTTTCTCTTGTCAAATGACAGGTTAATTTTATTGCTTTTATTATTTTTTCTTCCTTTTTTTTTATTCCTTTCACTATTGCTTTTACTTAGTATTTGTTTTATCCGTAGTTCTGAATTTGCAGACTATTGAACTTAAGGCAGAATGACACTGAGTAGGGTTGTTTCGGTGTTATCAGAAGATTTGTTATTGTTTTGACACACTGTTGTGGGGTGAAATCTCACCATCTATTTAAAAGTGACGGTGTGAAAAGATTAACATGTTAGAGAGGATAATGATTTCTGATTTGATGGTTTAATATGTCCTAATGCAAAATTTGCTCACTTGATTGCCGTATGTGCAATTTGCCAAAATTATTTATGCAAAACACTTTCTGAAAGGGTGGCATCTTAGGCCAAGGTGAAGACAGCTCAGAAATGCTTTCCTAACCCAATTGCCCCATGCTGGACCTATCCTAAAAATGGTTGATTAATCTTTTATATATCTTGAAGTCCCCCAAAGTATTCCTGCATTTCACTGTCTATATAACACATGAAGTACAATATAATGTGATTGCCACCATGTCTCAAGATAACAATGCTACTGCAATTATATGTTACAATCCAGAATTAATTTAGGGCAGGTCTAGGGGAATGTTCATAATGCTGGATGGAAAGCTGCTTCTCTGTCAGCAGCAGCTTGTGGGTTTTCAGTAAATGAGGACATTTGGTGATGTTGAAGCTTTCACAGATGAAAGGTAAGAAAGATTTACATTTATACATAAACATGCACAGCACGGGGGAGACTCATCTGCCTCACTGCTTGTGGCAACTGTTCAAACGAAAATGAACACTTGTTAAGAGTACTATTCTGGGAAGTGCTGAGAGTCCCTGCTGATCACTGCACCAACAGCCCCAAGAGCAATACACCTTAGATGTATGCCATAACACGGGCTGGCTAACAAGCATATCCTCAGCTTCAAAGTGTTATGGAGTTCAATGAATTGTTTATTGGTTGCGCATGAAAAAGCTCAGCAGCTAGTGGTGGAGATTCCACCTTATAACAGAAATATCCATACTGCATCCTAGGGAGAGATATAGGTTGGTAATGAACCAACATTAGTACAATTACTAACCCAGGAGGAGGTAGGGAGCTGGAAAGAGTCTGGGCTATTTATCTGCCTTGGTACCAAGGCACTTGTGTTTCTGCTTTTAATGAAAACCTGGTCAATTTGGGACAGGCCTCTATTGCAAAATCCTCAATGGATTTGTCTTACTGGAGGCAAACCTGTCTTGGTGTTTGCTGAGGGGATGAGTGCAGATACACTTTCTTCCTGGGACAGATGGGAGAAATAGTGAGCTCCTTGGTGTCCCAGAACCACGTGATGATGTAGGATCCATCTTGTTAGGTATGGCAGGAGTTGCTTATGAAACATTAAACAGCTCTGATTTTAGCTCATGTCCATTTGTGGGTTTTTACCCTGCTAACAGTCCTGAGCAGTGTGTGTATTCAGGGTTCTTGTACCTTGGTGTTCTGAATGAGATTTATGTTCACTTTGTATCCTTGGGTAGTTTCTCTTCACTGGGAATTTGGTTAGCAAAGAACCAAGCTGCATTCATTTGCTGCATTCATTTGCTGAGCAGAGGAATGTTTCTTTACCATGGAAAAAACAAATCCTCAGGATCCTTCTTAGAGCTATAACCTGGTAGAGATAGAGCTTGCTGTTCTTGGGACAATCTAGTGTCATGTTAGAGGGAACCAAGAGACTACTGAAAAAAACCCCACAAGGCTACCATCTTTGCCTTCTCTAGATCTTACTCAAAAAAGAATCACTTGTTCTCATATTTGCTGCTTTTTAGTAGGTTACAGTGAGACTTTAACATAAGACAGTTGCCTGACATCAGCCAGACCATGAATTTAGTCTTACCTCTTTCTTCAAGAGGCATTGCTAACTGAAGATTAGAACTTTGCAGTTTAGGCTTGGCTTAGTTGTCTTGTTAACAGTTTGTAAGCATTTTACCAACACTTTATCATAACATGTACCAGGACTGGCTCTAGGCATATTGCTGCATGAACCAAGCCTCTTTGTACACTTCTTCAAAGGTGTTGCTGAAGGCTATGGCTGCAGGAGGATGATACTCCAGTAATGGTCTGGTTAAGGTTGTTATCTGTTATCACAGAATCACAGAATGGTAGGAGTTGGAAGGGACCTCTGGAGAACATCTAGTCCAATCTCTCTGCTAAAGCAGGTTCACCTAGAGCAGGTTGCAAAGGATCACATCCAGGTGGATTTTGAAATTCTCCAGAGAGGGAGACTTCACAACCTCTCTGGGCAACCTGGTCCAGTACTCCATCACCCTCACAGTAAAGGAGTTGTTCTTGATGTATAGGTGGAGCTTTCTGTGTTCTAGGTTATGCCCATTGCCCCTTGTTCTATCACTGGTCACAACTGAAAAGAGTCTGACAGAGTTCACAGCAAGCCTGAATGAAACTTGCTGATTTTACCTCTTTTTTTGGTAATACGTTTTCAGGGATCATCTGCTGGTATTATTGTGTGCATATTTCCATCACAATCAGTATGATTAATCTGTGATTTTTACACAGGACACAATCTTCTATATTAGAAAAATGCCAGATCCTTGCCTTAGATGTCACAAAAACTCTCCACATATCAATCCTAATTCTGAGGATTAGTTAAATTTGATTGAAATGATGTCATATTCTGGGATTAACCCTCTTTTTATTTTAGAGTAGATGAATGTTTCCTTCTTTAATGTGATTTAATGTTTGACTGGGTGAGAGTTACGTGTCCAGAGGGCAAAAGTTTAAAAAAAGGAGAAATGCAATGTTCTGGTCGATTGCTTCTCATCCATACAGGGCAGAAATTTTTAAGATACCCAGTTTAGCTCTCTATAGCCAGATTAAGACCATGACTTCACTCTGGCTAATAGTCTTGCATCTGAGCAGGTTTAAAAACAGATTGCTTAAGTACCACTGGCAGTTTCAGTGTGCCAGCTTTGTACCCTGTATGAGCTGTGTAAAACCTGATGACATGACTTTTGGGAAGCTCTAGTGACTCAGAGAGTTTCCCCACTGCTCTGTCACATGCCACCAGTGCTTGGCATCAGTCTGACTGCTCACACAAGTTTCTCAGCCCACTCCCAGATACCTAAACTATCTACTAGGGCTCTGAGGAGTCAGAGGGAGCCAGTCTTCTTCAACATCACCCCTAATTCTGGTATATGGCTGTTTTGTCCAGCTACCATAAAAGCCCTCCAGTGAACCTCCGTAAATATCTCTGTGGTCTTTTGGAGTACAGTTTATAACTGTAAAAAGTAGCCACTGAAAATGAAATTTTATATGAAGGTATTATTTGAGTATCCCTTCTGAGACAGAATGCTTACATTTATAAAAGGGTGAAAAATATAAGTGTTACTGTTGCTTTATAGATAATAGTTATGAATATGTCAAAATTAAACTGGGAGCAGTAACGCATTGGTGGTAAATGACTCCTCTCTTTCCCTGGGGTCCCCAAGGCCTGGCTTTCTGACACTGTGATACCATGACGTGCTAGAAAGCTGATAAAACCTCAAGCAATTAGTTTTGTGCTGTCAGCAAATCCACTGATCATTGCATGTGAAATAGCATTTTACATTGAGAAGATGCAGTCACAAAATCTTTACTTTGGAGGTGTCTGATTCAGCTGAGAAAGCAACTTCATGGTGCAGCTTCTCACTGTCCATTCCTGGTCTGATGGCACTAGTACTTCACTGCTCTGTTGTGAGGGATGCATAGGAAAGTGAACCTTTCAGGAGGAATATTTTTTTTTAATTCCATTATTGTAAACTGCAATAACTCCAGGTGGTACTGGAGTAAAGATATCTTACGTGTGCTCAGATGTTTTTAAGAGATCCAGCTAATGCAAGGGGAGATTTTATATATATATACATATATAAAAATATAAAATAAAATACTTTTGGCATACTCTACTGTGAACTCCTTGTTTTGTTCACTGAGTAAAAATCAAATAAGGTATTTTTTTTAATGTCTTTTTATTTTTTTCCCCACTGGACCCTCACATCCTCGTAGTTTCAGGGAGGGAGGCATTTATTACACATACTGTGTGATGTTCTGCACCTATTGCTTGTGCTATTTATTACTTTTGATTCTCAAGAAGTGCAGTACTTAACAGATATCTTGAAAAATTGTCTTATCTTGCCAGATTTTTTCCCCCTATTTGATGAATGTCATTTCAGCAGGAAAGATTTTGATAGAGGGTTATTTTTCTCTTTGCTCAGGGGCTTTGTGCCAGGCTTTATGAAATACTGATCTGTTTTTCTGTCCAGAGAAGACATTCAATGATAGTTTCAACATTTAAGGGAAAAATGACTGATCACAGAGTTTACACTCTAGTGGTTATGGGAAGAGCCCTGTTCCCTGCAAATGCAACTACTAATGGGTTTTACTTAAAACTAAACATTACTGTAGGCTTATTGCAATAGCTTGCAAACCAGACAGGGTCACATTTCTATTAATTCTACATCTCCACTCATTGCAGAAAACTGTTTCTATAACCTGTCAGATGATGCTGGTCACAGGAGCTCTGATGTGTGTTGCTTTTGGATAAAGTATCCTCAACTGCTGTCAGTTTTGGTGGCATTGCTGTCTGCTAGTGACCACTCCCAGCAGCTGCTGTGCAGGTGCCTTGCTCCGTGAACAGCTCTGGGTGCTCAGAGTGACTGTCCCACCAACTCTTCCATTTGTGCTGTGTTTGTAGCACACAGCGCATTGTTTTGGCCTGGGCCAGCAGATGCTGTGTCAGACAAAGCCTGGTTCAGCACAGGCCTCGGACTATTCCCTACAGGCAGTTTGGATGAGGGTGTTCTCTTTTAGTGGATAGAAGGTGTCTACATATATGTAGGCTGTGCTGTTACAGTTGGTCACATAAGCGTCCCCAAGATGTTTTATTTACTTGCACAGGTGTGGTGTAATGGAGAGTCAAATGATCCTCACGATCTGTATTTTAATTATTCCTTTGGCATAAGGGTTTAGAAAGTATTATGGAAGTGCTACGAGAATGAATGCATTGAGAAAAGGCTTTGAGTTGCTCAGAAAATGTGGCCACTACTTAAGCACTTTTGATTAACTGGAGCACTGCATTTAATGAATCCCTGCCATTTTTTTTCCCTACTTTAACATTCTTGCATGCTCAGCATAGATGACACGCAAAAAGCATGGAGAAGTAAATGCACATAAGTGATTTCCCCCAAAGTAAATGATAGGAGAAAAATAACAGTTCCATCAAGGGCATATATTATTATATTGTAAAGCCTGTGAAAGTTTTAATTGCTGTTGGGAGTGAGTGAGCCTCTTGTTGTTCCTAGCTGTTGTTCCTCTTTGTTTCTCTGACATAAAGAAAAGCAGTTATAAGGCCCTCTTAAAATAATATGTAGTGTCCTACCATCCAAAATCAGATCTTCCTGCATCCAAGAGATCCTTTTGGTGTCTTCTGCAGTACTTTTAACACATAGCCTGACTGGAGGAGTACAACATGCTGCAGTGTCCTTGCTGTCCTGAAGTCTGCCCTGGATCATGTAGACCCAGATCTAAGTGTAATGTGCCATATGCTAGAGCTCTTGTAGCTTAATTATGGTAACTCATTAGATCTCAATCAGCTTAAAACCTATACTTGATTGTACCAAGTGACAGTATGTTTGCTTCATGACTGTGCTCTGCTCTGTATTGTCTCCCCTCCCATTATGGTGCCTGGTTCATGGACTGTGCGCCCTTGAAGCCCTTTGTGACCCTGTCATGAGCTTCCTGGGACCCAGCTGCTCCTGGGATGGTGTGTGATGGAAGATATCCTCTGCTGAAGGAGAACATTCTGGATTCTAGCTGCAGCCAGGTGTACTCCAGCTCCTTCAAGGTCAAAGGCATTACCATGGTCTGAGAGAGGAATATTAAAAGCCCTGAATGCACTGGAGCTTTTTAGTATCAGAGGATCACACACACTAGCAGCTAAATAAATGTGAAACTAACTGCAGAGGATCACACACACTAGCAGCTAAATAAATGTGAAACTAACTGCAGACTCACAAACATGGAAAGCCCTTCCAAGCTGAGCTTTTAGTTAAGAATCACTGTTCCCAAAATATCCATCTAGCTTGTGCCATGGATCACCCCAGCTATCTACTGTATTAAAGAGACCAGGAATTTTACTTTCTCTTCCAAGTGAAAATATGTGTCAGGTGTCAGCATCTTTTCCAAGGTAGAAGGCCAGGCTGAATGCTTCCATTCCAAATTAGAGGTCAGATGTGCCAGCAGAGCATTGCAGGAGCCTGAGCGAGAAGCCACTAATGAGATATCTGAAGCATCTTGGCTTGTGGTAAAGAATGGGCTGGTGGAAGAGGGATCTGAAGCCCTTCCCTTTCCTCTCTTGCAAGATGCCATGGCCTTGAGTCCCAGCAATCTCTGCATGCCATGTGGGGTCTGTCCATCAGCGTCCTTGGTTTCTTCACAGAAGATGGCCCATCCCTCATACTCAGCAGTGACTAGCTGCTAGTAGCCCTTTTTAGGGGATTATTTTGAAGGGCAGCAGCTCAAGGGAGGTGGAGCGGGGATAAGGATGGGAAAGATGTTCACAGAATTACCAGATTCAGTTGCTGAAAGTTGTGTCCCAGATTTACTCCTCCAAACTGGTGTCATTTTCTTTAAAACATTAACTTATTTTCTTTTCTGTCCCTCCCACCCCACTCCTTGTCCACATCTGTGTACTTCAATCCCCCATGGCAAGAGATAGAAATGGGATTAATTTGCACAAAAGGCCAATCTCCTCACCCAACCCCTGGCCCCGGGCTTTGAACTGGGAATGGGCAGGACCTGGCATAACAGTGTGGCAGCTGACAAAGGGGACTTCAGCCACAACCAAGGATGGAAAGCCCTTTCCCAGACCTTTAGATGAGTTCAGAGGAAAAAACCAAAAACAGGCAGTGAAGTCTATTTAACAGGCTCTGAGAATTGGGGCTGAGGATGAGGCACTCCAGAAGCAGTTTTGTAGCTCTGTGCAAATCTAAGGAGGCATTAAGGAGAATCAGTATCTTTGTGATACCTCCTCCTTCCTGACTCACCTGTGGGATTGCCTGTGGCAAGTACTCACTTTTAAAATTGGGATTTTTCTTCCTGAGGGTAATTAAGATGCCCAGAAAAATATGTTTTTCCTTACACCTTTGCTGATGACTGCTGTCAGACTGTTGCAGATATTTTGGCCTGTATATATCAGGATTAGACCTGCTGTTAGTTGATGTCCTGCATGGGCTTGCTCCGAGTCCACTTTATACTGCATCCTGCTATCTAGACCTGAAAGACCATTCAGATGAACTCCAAATGAATTTATCAGAATGCAATGCCTTGAGGAGGTCATTAGTGGTTGGGGCAAAAGCTGTCAGGACATTTCTTTTCTTTAACTATATTAGTGAATAACAGCAGTGCTCATCACTCATCTTCTGCAAAACATGCCCCTTAAAGACATCAAAAATTAGTACATAAAATAAAATTTTAAAGATTTGGGCTATCATTAATTACATCTTTGTTTTTTTGGCTAAGAGGACTGTGAAAAAGAAATGGAAAATTGTTGAGCCCTAAAAACTGAATAAAAGTCTTTTTTTTTTTTTCCCATTATGAGACATAGCTTTTCCATTAGCTGAACTCCTCTCCTGGTGGGTCAGTTCCAGCAGCAGGGCTGAACTCTACTTGCATTTAACACCTCTGAAGGTCCCTGGGATTGTTACTTGCGGTGATATCCAGACCTAATTTGTAGAAACAGCAGGCAAGAGAGGGGAAATTCAAGTCTGAACATTTTGTCCTTAAAATTATGGGCACAAAGTTAATAACATAGCTAAAACCTTAATTAATGTTATTTTCAACGCCCTCTCTGAACCGGAACTATTGACAACTCTGTTATAATCTCCTGAATGCAGCCCCACAAAAGCCTTCGCCCACATACCCCATTGTAGGAACAAGAGCACCTGCACATATCCTTGTTTGTTGTCCTGTTCAATCAACCTCAAATATCAGTAGCTTTGCCTCAGCAACAATGCCTTGGGCGCAATTCGTCATGCTTTGTGCACTGACTCAGTACTCTGCACTTTGCTGTGAATCTAACCTTCCCCTTTCTTTCTTCAGAGCCCTCTAGTATGAAAAACAATTTGCTGGTAGTAGTTTTGCCTTTTTTTTTTTTTTTAATGGATGGAGAAAATATTCAATTTCTTTCTAGAGATGTACCTTTTACCTTTTATGTCCTTTTCCTTTTCTTGTTAGCTAGGAAGCTACTGCAAGTGTTCCTTTTTCCTCTGGTGGATTTTTCCACATAATTAGTGAGAAATTGCAATTGCAGTGTTCGCCATGTACTTGTGCTGTGGACAAATCACACTCAAGTACTGTGAAAAATGTAGTGTCATTTCCCACCAAACATAACGAATGATATGCTATCACCTACTGAGTGGCAATCTGTAAAACACTGACTGCACAGGAGTTGATGCAGAAGGGCAATTTAGTGATTGATTTTCTCTGTTTACTCACAAAGCCTAAATAATATAAATTTGTAGTCCACAAGATGAGGTATAGGGCTTAATTTTTATTTCACAGAGTCCTGGAGGGGCTGTGATGCTTTTGGTCTGTCTGAAAATGTGTCTGTCAAACAGCCTCAGGAGTGATGGCTGTACAGGGCAAACGTGGGCTAGCTTTAACCATCTGTCTCAGGTGCTGGTAGCAGTCTAGCCATGATGCTTGTCTTGTGCTACCCTTCGTCTCAGCCTCCTGATTGAAGCTGGCAGCTTTTAGGATGCAGATAAAATCCCATTAACAGTTGAATTGGGATCAGAAACATAGTCATTTCTAAATTACTGCGTCTTGAGAGGACTGAGATAAATGGGCTTCTTGGAGGATAAAAAGTCCCCAACCCCTTTGGTTAAGCTTTTCAGTAAGACCACTTATGTTTTTGTTGGAATAAAGCACAGAAACACTCGTTGTTCTGTTTACTGTTTCCCCAAGCCAATCAGGTAAAGCTGAGAACTCAAAGTAAAGGAAGGTCATTAGTTACTGTACAATATCCTGGTCCCCCTGCTGAGCAGTGTCCCTTAAACAAAGCAACAACTCATTGCTGCTACACCATACAACATTTCCTCATTCAGTTGGTATGCAAGGGCATAGGTTGCATGACATCAATGAAATAAGATAGAAAGGTGAAAAAAAAAATTCTCAGTCATTCACTGTTATCTGTCTGACAGCCTTAATAACAGTAATTTAATAAATGATTCAACATTTTTTACAGGAGGCAGCAAAAGGTCAGTTCTTCACTGTTAGGAGAATGAGACTTGTTTCCCAGATATCCAATGTACAGTACATACACTGCGTGCAGCATCCTGAGTATAAAATCTGAGTTTAACTCTCTGGGGCAGATTCCTTCTCAGGAAGAGTACAAAGGCCTCATCCCCCAGTCCTTCAAAACCAAGGAGATTATTCCAATGGACTTCCAGCTAATACAAATAAAGCTCTAACATGGCTTAGTTTGGTTAACTTCAACCTCTGTTGAAGTCAGTGAAATTGCTAAATATTTATCTGATTATAGGACAATAGAAAATGCAGCAGGCTATTTCTGCAGCATACCTTAGTTCTCAAGTGTGCAGATTCTCGGCCTGGTCCTAGGAAATGCTTCTTGCTGAGTACTTAGAAATTGATGCAATAGAACTTGCTTTCTACTCATGGCATTCATTGTAAATCAACTGTAATATTTAACAGCTTTCAGCCAAAGAAATCTTTCATGCTTTTATTGAAGAAGCCACTTAAACAGTTATTATCTGGGTTATACAAAAGAGCAGAGGAAACCAACTGCTATTTGTTTTAAATGGAAGCAGAATCAGTATTCTTTTAAACAGATGTTTTCCTAGCAGTGTCAAAGCTGTGGATGTCATGGGTCACGACATACTCCTAATTCCTAGATGGGAGCCTGGGTGTGATATTTGACACACTGGCCCCTTTTCTTGTGCCAGTTTCCTACATAGCTGAGAATTATAGCTGGAAGGAAAGCAGGGCTGGATGTCACCTTACAGGTCACCTAGTTGTCCTTTTACACAAGGGAAATGAACTGTAACTATGCCATCCCTGAAACATGTTTCTTCAATGTGTTCTCAAGGACAATGGGGATGGGCTGGGATCAGCCGAGGTTTCACTTGCTCTGAGCCAGTTGTATCTGTACAACAAGGGTTTGGCTTCTTTTCATCCTGTGCTTCTCCCTACCATTTCGTGAGCAATGCTTCATCTTTCTTTCTGTATACTTGTGTCTGTAAATGGGAATTATGGAAGTATATCCATTATGCTAAGGAAAAAAAAAGTGGGTTTTATTTTTCTGATTTTGTTATTTGGTTGGTTTGTTTGTTTGTTTCTGTCCTGTTTTTGTTTTCTCTGTTGATATGTCTTTTAACACAAGAGGTTGGGAAAGAAAAGCAGCACTTGTCATCTTGGTTTGGCTAATTCATAGCAAAGTCCTCAGCTGTACTAATTCAAAGCCATTATCATGCCTCTTGGTTGTCTGGATAATACAAATTAGCTGGGTGCATTGTGGCTGGATGCATCAACTAGCATGTCCCTGATGGTAGGAGGGACATGGGAAGTGATTTAGTCTCTTACTCAGGTATAAGCCTGGTCCAGCCACACTAAGTTTGCAATAAGAGAAACTGGCACTTGGGGCTGGTTCAATAGATGAATAAAGAATTTTACCATTTTAGCATTAAAATTTGACACAGTCCATTTGCAGTAGATTTATGAAGACATGAAGACATGCAAGCCCAGAGGAAACAGTATTATTTATAGGAGAGTGGCACAGGTGGGACAGATTAACTGAGATCATGGCCACATCTTTTTAAAATTCAGTAGCAGATCTACATTTCAAATGGTAGTTTCTTTCTGTTTTCTTTCAGCTTAATTTCAGCAGGGCTCAATTCCTGTTTTCAGGCTGATTTGCACAGATGGGTTATCAGGCAGAACATAATACAGACTCCTGAAAGAATCCGATTTCTGTAGCTGGTTGCCATAATTCACAGCATATTTAAGGCAGTAAAATTTTACAGCAGAGGGAAAATAGAGAAGATGGGAAGCAGAAGAAATGATGCCAAGGTTGTTTCAAGATTACTGAAGTCACAGGAAAGAGATGCACTGATTTCCATAGGCTTTGGGTCTGGCCCATAGAATCATAGAATGGTAGAGGTTGAAAGGGGGACCTCTGGAGATCACTGAGTTCAACCCAGCTGCCAGAGCAGGGTCACCCAGGGAAGACTGCAGAGGAACACATACAGGCCACACAGGAACACATCCAGGCAGGTCTTGAATGTCTCTAGAGAAGGGGACTCCCCAACTTCCCTGAGCAGCCTGTTCCAGGTTCCGCCACTGTCATAGTAAAGAAGTTTTTCCTCATGTTGAGGTGGAACTTCCTGTGTTTCACCTTGCTACCATTATGTCTTGTCATATCACAAGGCACCACTGAAAGTAGACTGGCCCCTTCTACTTGATACCCACCCTTCAGGTATTTGTAAACATTAATAATATCCCCTCTCAGTCTTCTCTTTTCCAGCCTAAACAGCCCCAGCTCTCTCAGCCCTTTGAGAAGACAGTTTATGAGAGCCCCTGGACATTGGGGTGAGTTTGTCTCTGCAGTTTATTATATGTAGTGGGATTATAGCAAGAATTAATTTAGCAGTCATCAACCTCCCAAACAACTCCTTGACATTTTGTCCCTTCCCTCCTTAAGTTTTGCTGTTCCTCCTCTGCACCCTGATTTCGCAGCATTTGGAATAAGAGGCAGATGCCTTTCAGGTGAGACTGGGATGGGGTGGTGAAGTGTGATCTGATTAATGTGCTGTGGGAAAGGAGGGAAGGTCAGGGGAGGAGAGCTGACACCAGAGAAAGTTTACCTTGGAGTCCTCTGTGTGAGAGCTGCAGGCACCATCTACTTCCCTCGGTGTTCCTGGCACCTGTGAAAAGAGTGGAAAAGAGAATTTCTCCAGGCCTTTTGGACCCATGAGTATTGCTAAACCCTTGAGAAATAAAACACTGCAGAGGGCACACCAGCTTCTTCAGCAAGATAGTAAAAATAGGACGTAATTGTCCAGCATTCAGGACAGGACTCAGTTTGAGATTATGAAAACTAAATGTAGGGGACCGAGAGCTTTAGTGCCAAGGATCCCATCGTGTGCAATGGCATCCCAGCTGAGACACCCCTGGGATGGAGGGAGCTGCTCATTGGCCAGGCACTAGACACCTGCATGCCTGCTTGGATACCTGCACATAATGTAATTTAAGCTGCTTGGTTTACAGCCATGCTCCCTTGTAGGTCATGGGTGTGTCTGTCAGCCATGTGTGGATGTCTTGGGTGTCCCATAGCATCCCAAACAGCGCTAGATCCTCATGTATGGGAAACTGAATCAGGAAGTAGGTAAATATATCAGGCTGAACTGAATTATTCTCTGAGGTCTGCTGGCTGCACTTACTCAGGATTCCATCCAGTTGTCTCACATAGGTTCCTAGTGCTGATCTAGATGTCCTTGAGTATCCAAGACATCCATGTGGGCTGGTGCATGTGGCACGGGACCTATAGGAGACTAATGTTCTTGAGCAGCAGCTGGGACCAGACATGTCAGAGGGCACTCAGAACCAATCTGGACTGTGTTCTCTATCTCCACTGACCACAGTGGGCCCTAGGTGCTTAACTCTCATGTAGACCCCTCTAAGTACACACCTAATTGTACATGGATACTCTGCAGCTGCTTGCTACCATGGGTTAACTACCCCTATCTCCAAGCTACCCATACCTTGAGATAGGGGCATCAGCTGGTAAATCCAGGAGGCACTTTCACTAGATGAACACTGTTGTGACTGTAGAGTACATCCTCACATTTGAACAAAGAAGGTGAAAATAATATAATTATGGACCAGGATTTTTATTCTCTACATAGGCAACCAAAGTTCAGGACTCTTGGCAGTGCTGGTGAAGAGCATTACTTTATATTGAAGCATTATTTAATAGTGTGTAATCATGCTAAGATATTGCGGTCATTTTCCAGGAGCTAATCTCTAACTACAGAGAATACTAAATTGATTGACATCCATTGATTTGTTTGTGACAGTGCTTAAAAAGTAATTACTAAAACAGTGTTTTGATCAACATGACTTCACAGATTATATATCTCATATGTCTTGCTTGGTTGATTTCCTTCTATATTATTAACTCTGAAACTTGGCTTCTTCTAATAAAGAGTTATTCCTAAATCCAGTGTTTCCATTACACAGTTAATTCCATCAGTTTTTGCACATATGCTGGTTACAACTGAAAGATCAGTGTTGGCAACATAATATTATGTGAAGTCCCAAATATAGGAGATGAAGTACCCAAAACTGCTGACTGACTAGTGGCAGACTCCCCTCATATACTGCTATCGTGGTTTAAGCCCAGCCAGCAACTAAGCACCACAGTAAAATATAGTAGCATTAAAAATATAATAATATAATAATGTATTGAAAAGGAGTATAACAAAAAGAGAGAGAAATATAACCTAAGGAAAGACAAGTCGTGCACAATGCAACTACCACCTGCTGACCAATGCCTGGCCAGCTCCCCTGTGTTTATATACTGTGCAGGACATTCTGTGGTGGGGAGTATCCCTTGGGCTAGTTTGGGTTGGCTGTCTTGGCCATGCTCCCACCCAGCCTCTTGTGCTCCTGCACACTAGCAAATCATGGGAAGTTAGAAAGTCATCGATTCCTTAGCAACAACTAAAAACATCAGTAAATTATCAGTATTCATCTCATACTGAATCCAAAACACAGCAATATTTTATCTATTAAGAAGGGAGCTACTAAGAAGAAAATAAGCTCTATCTCAGCTGAAACCAGGGCAAGTGCAAACATACTGGAGAAATCAATGTCACCAGGGCACAAAGTCAGCCGTGTTGTTTTCTCCACACCTCCAGGAACCTGTCTGTGGGGTCTTCACAAGTGGAGCATTGAAGTCATGGCAAGGAGACTTCACCTAACTTCAGTCACCTAGAAGTAGGGTCCAGGCTAACCTTATGAAATAGGCTTTGTCAGTGGCCAGGGAGACAGAGAAATGCATTTCAAAGGGTGATTCACTTCACTCATTGACTAGAGAGAGAACTTAATCATTAATTGAAGCTGGGGACTTAACTTTTAGACAGCTAAAGTTATATGACATGAATATTTCCAAAGTCCAAAATCTGTAAGAACATTTGCAACACCTCTGGAGACTTCTACTTAGAAAATTGCTGCATCTTTTGTGATTTTAAGTAAAGGCCTATTATCAGTAAAGTTGAGGCTTCAGTAATAAGCCTGACATTTAAAATTGTGTTAATGAATTGAAAGACCTGAAGAGACCATTTAAAATTATGTGTCTTTCTTTCTGTGCACTAAGTATATAATGCTGGTCTAGTTACTAATTTCTGCATAGTTTAGCAGGGTACTCAGCCTATTATCTTACTCATTTCATCTGGAGCGGAATTCAAGACTGACAAGTACTACAGCGCATATCATTATCAATCACTGCCACTCTTTCTGCAGTTGCCTTAATTGTACTTTATTACTTGTATCAATATGTTGTATTCCAAGATGTTAAATAAAACTATTTTAGTTTTAAAGTTGTTAGTGGAGTGGCTAGTTTGGACTTCAGAATCTCTGGAGACTATTTAACAGAGAAAACAGACTGCCATATACAGAAAGCTTCCCTTTTTTTTTTTTTATCTATATATATTAACTTTTCTCTAAGTGTTATTGTAACAATTATTTTCCACTCCAATGAATTGTATGTAATGGATTGTATTAGATCATCAACTCTGATTTTAGAGGTTTTAGAATGAGGTTTGAATCTCCTAAAAGGACCTTGGTTTTCAGTCATATGAGCCTATAGCTTCTTTTTGATGGCATCAAGAACCTTAATTTTCCACTTTGCATTCCCTTTACAAATCTAGAGTCATTCATTTAAATAAGAAATCTCAACAGAAGTACTAAGAAATAGACAATGGTTATCAACTGTGCCCTACATATCATTATGGTTACAAAGCATTTAAAAAGTCTTTGGTATGGTCAAATACTAAAATGCAAATCTTTGCATGTACCTTTCAAAGCTGACAAATCATTTGGGACATCTTATTTCTTAAGTCCACACCTTGAGACCTTGACTAAAACTGCTGGATTTGACAAATGTGCCAACAACCAACCTCTAAAAATCAATTCCTTTCACTCAGTTGAATTAAAACTCCAGAAACTTTGACCGCTAAATGTACTGATCTTATGTTTAGGAGGAAAAAGGCACGCTTCTTCCTTCTCATGCTATCTTTTCTATCAATCAGATTAATGAATAGTCTTGGTTTAGAGAGATATTTTCTGTATAAATTTTCTTATGCCCTTGAATTTAAAATTTTGCTCTGGAAAGCAACACCAGTAAGAAATTGATATATATATACACCTGTGATTTCAAAGTTTGATTTTATATTTGTCCCTTTTACCTGGTGCCAAGAAGTCTTTTATTGCAGAATTTTTTCTCGGCTCCTTTTCAATGAATAGGTAAAATTCTACCTATGACAGGGAACAATATCCATTTCAATAGGTATGTTTGCAATATCTTCTGCCCATTTCCCCTTCAGTTCCCAAATGTAGTGACAAAATTTTGCACTTATGATTAACAACAAAAGTGATTCCAGTTTTTGAAATGCTGTGTTAAAACATCTGATCATTTCAAAACAGAAGCAATGGGAGTCTCATCTTCACAAACTGTATGTTACCAATTTCAGAGAATGGAGTTGTGATATTAAGTTGATTAAGGCTGTTTGTGATATAATCTCATATCCAGGGTTTAAGATTTTCTTCAGTGCAATAAAGAAGAAACCCACCACCTATGACTGCAAAAAGCATATCTTAAACACAAGTATCTGTATTTGGAAAGACATATAGCCTATGATTTAGTCTTTTTATTTTGATTACAGAATCATAGAATGTCTTGGGTTGGAGGGGACCTCTAAAGATCATCTAGTCCAACCTCCCCTGCAGTGAGAAAGGACATCTTCAACTTGATCAGGTTGCTCAGAGCCTCATCAAGCCTCACCTTGAATGTCTCCAGGGATGGGACCTCCACCACCTCCCTGGGCAACCTGTTCCAGCACTCTCACAGTAAAAAACTTTTTCCTAATGTCCAATCTAAATCTACCCTTCTCTAGTTTATAATCACTGCCTCTCGTCCTATCACTACATGCCCTTGTAAACAGTCCCTCTCCAGCTTTCTTGTAGGCCCCCCATCACCTGAAGTGATGTGTAAGTCTGAGTGCTCCATCAGATACCACTTCTTTTCAATGCATTTTTTTTTTCTTTCCCTGTTGCTGCTAATAGCTCATGGAAATTTAGCTTTCTGATACCAGGCTCAGTTTTTGTTGGGAGTGATTTTTTTGTACTTTGATTATAGGTCAGCCTCAGACAGCTCGGGAATTAGTCAGCTTGTTGCCTGCCTGTAGATAGTCCAGGCTCCTCTAACACTGAAAGCTGCAGCATTACCATTAGATGCCATTCCCTTGCACACCCGAGGTGATGTCTAATGGTCCTTTTTGGTGCAGTACAATTTGGTGGGGAGGGCAGATGTGGCAATGTTCTTACCCTCAGGTATAAAGGGACTCTGCTGTTTCCTGAGTTAACCAAGACTGAAAAGGATGATGAAGTTTGGAAGAGACTTTATGGGCTGGTAGGTCATGAAAAGCAGGCCACTCTCTCCTCTTGAGCTTTCCTGCTTTTTTCTACTACCCTGTAACCCGTCCCAGAATAATAAAAATTTGTCTAATTTCTTGAGTAGGAGGCTCTGTGCCATCTGTAAATCAGGTCCAGTATCCAGTTTTAGGTCCAGTTTCTCAATCTGGCCCTCAGATACTGAGATTGCCAGAATCAGTGACCGCTCTTTAAAATGTGGACATTAATCCCAAATGTTTCACACTGATATCAGAGTATGCACAATTGCCATTCAGTGGAAGAGACATGAATGTTAAAGAGATTAAGAGATGATTTAATGGATTTGCCTGGTGTTACTCAGAAGGCATCACTTACGTAGACCTAAAGTTTCAGCTTAGTTGTGGAATTTACATTGTGATGTGAATGAAGAGGTCACAGAAATAGTTTTCCAGACACTGCAGTGAGGATGGTCCTTGAAAGCACATGTGCAGGAATTGATTCATTGACTCACTGAATTAAATCATGTTTTCAGCATTAACCTGACAGCTGCTAAGCAATTAAAAGAAGTGCCTGTTCTCAAATGCTGATAGAAAGAATATAGTCAACAGCTTTACAAAACATACCATTACAGCATACTTTGTGACAGGTGTCAGTCCCTTATACTTCATTAAATATTAGCAAGCTTGACAGTGTAGGAAGGCTTTCATCAAACCAGTCCAGTGCTTCAATATTGCCCAAAAATGGCAGACAGGAATTCCTGAAGAAAAATGAAACAACTTTCCTCCCTGCTTTGAGCCACAGTGAGTGGGGGTGTAATTGTCATTCCCATGTTATTTTCAGCAACTTTCTATTTGTAATAGTGGAACTTTTTTCTTTTTTTTTTTTTTTTGTTAACCCCTCAGAAGCCAGTATTGCAAAGATACAGTTGTTTAGAGGTGTACCTTTTGTACAGGTTGATTAGGAGCCAGGCTCTAGCTGCTGAAGTCAGTGCAAAGCCTCCCACTTCACCTGATTGTCCTGCACTGGCACGCAAGCATGAGCCTTGGCACTGCCTGGGATTGATGAGTGCCCCCCCTAGCAGAGACACTTCTGCAGCCCTTTTGTTATTGGAGACTTCAGTCATGGGGATGAGCTTCCAAAACTCAACACATCCCAGCAGCATCTTGACAAGATAACGGATTTTTCTGCCCATACTTGTAAGCTGGTAACAGCAGACGAGGAGAAGACTGAGGTACTCAACAACTTTTTGCCTCAGTCTTAACTGGCAACCTCTCTTCCCACACCTCCCAAGCTGATGTACAACAAGACAAGGACTAAGTGAGCACAGTCCCTCCCACTGTAAGAGAAGATCAGGTTTGTGACCACCTGAGGAACCTGAACATAGATAAGTCTATAGAACCTGATGAGATGCCTCCCAGAGTCCTGAGGGAGTTGACTGATGTAGCTGACAAGTCACTCTCCAGGGTATTTGAAAAGTCCAGGCAGTCAGGTGATGTCCCTGGAGACTGGAAAAGGAGAAACTTTGTAGAAAGGAGGACCCTGGGAAATACTGACCTGTCAGCCTCACCTCTGTGCCTGGGAAGATCATGGATCCTAGAAACTATCCTAAGGCACAGGGAGGCCAGGGACCTCATCAGAGACAGCCAGCAGGGCTTCACTAAGGGCAAGTCCTGCCAAACCAACCTAGTGGCCATGTGTGACGGAGTGACTATATCAGTGGACAAAGGGAGAGCTATGGATGTTGTCTATCTGGACTTCTGTAAGGTCTTTGACATGTTCCCATACAACATCCTTCTCTCTCTAAATTAGAGAGGTATGGATTTGATGGATGGAATGTTTGGTGGATGAAGAATTGGTGGCATAGTTGCATCCAGAAGGTAGTGGTCAATGGCTTGATATCCTGATGGCGACTGCTGACAAATAGTGTCTCTCTGGGGTCCATACTGGCACCAGTGCTGTTTAATATCCTTATCAATGACATAGCCAGTGGGATCGAGTGCACCTTCAGAACATTCACAGACAACACCAAGCTGAGTGGTGCAATTGACACACCTGAAGGCTGGGATGCCATCTAGAGGGACCTGAACAAGCTTGAGAAATGGGTCTATGTGAACCTCATGAGGTTCAAGAAGCCAAGTGCAAGGTCCTGCACCTGGGTCAAGGCAACCCCTGGTGTCAATATAGGCTGGGGGATGAAGGGATTGAGAGCAGCCCTGGGGGTACTTGTGGTTGAAAAGCTGGACATTATCCGGCAATGTGTGGTTTCAGCCCAGAAAGCAAATTGTATCCTGGGCTGCATCAAAAGCACCTTGGCCAGCAGTTCAAGGGAATTGATTCTTCCACTCTGTCCTACTCTAGTGAGACGTAACCTGGAGTACTGTGTCCAGCTCTGGAGTCCTCATCACAGGAAAGACACAGACCTGTTGGAGCAGGTCCAGAAGAGAGCCACAAAAATGATCAGTGGGCTGGAATATATCTCCTATGAAGAAAGGCTAAGAAAGTTGGGGTTGTTCAGTCTGGAGAAGAGAAGGCTCTGGGGAGACCTTATTTCAGCCTTTCAGTACTTAAAGGGGGCCTTTAAGAAAGATGAGGACAATCTTCTTAGCAGGGCCTGTTGTGACAGGACAAGGGTTGATGGTTTTAATTAAAAGAGAGGAGTTTCAGACTAGATGTAAGGAAGAACTTTTTTGCAGTGAGGGTGGTGAAACACTGTCAGAGGTTGCCCAGAGAGGTGGCAGAAGCCCCATCCCTGGAAGCATTCCAGGTCAGGTTGGACATGGCTCTAAGCAATGTGATCTAGTTGAAGATGTCCCTGGTCATTGCAAGGGGTTGAACTAGATGACCTTTAAAGGTCCCTTCCAACCCAAACTATTACATGATTCTAAGTTTTATCTACTCTTTTTCACAATTCCTTACAGTCATGGTGCCTCTTTCTTTCCTTCTCTCACCTGTAATTTAACTGGTGAAAGAACAGGGCTGTAGCTTTTTGAAGAAAACCCCTTCCCTGATTCTGAAGACAGGCAGCCAGTACTTTTGGGATAACTTTAGTGTTTTAAACTCTACTTTGAAGAAGCTTATGATTCATGGGACACGTATAAGCGCTACCCACTGTTCACCACCTCTTGCTGTTATACAATCTCTCAAATCTGATAAACACTGCTAAGGCTTTGTCATATTCTCTTTGTTCATGTTCGTGAACAGTCTTCTGTAGGATAGCATGTAATTGATATAGTTTGACTTCCATTGTACTGCAGATTTAAATCTCCATGGAAGAACATCATTTATCACAGGTGAGAAGTCTTCCATCTGGGAAAGAAAGGTCTCAGTTCAGTACAAATTGCTCTCTAGTGAGGATAAGGGTAGGAAAAAAAGGAGAATTATTTTAATAAAAAAATAAAGGTGGGAATAAAGGAAAAGGTCAACTTTTAGGTATGTGAGCATCCATGTGATGGACTACTGCAATTAGTTTCTCTATCTGAGCAGTACACAATGTTGTAGTCCTGTTCTCGTTGGAGCCACCACCTGCAAAGGGCAGGATGACAAACAAAGAGGCAGCCACCGTGGCTCAACATGGGCACTCCCTACCCAGGGCTCTGCCACACTCATGAATCCTTAACTCTGAGTCTGTATCCTTGCAGAAGGCAGTGAATCTTTCTGTCTTTGTGGCTGAGGACGGGAGTGGTCCATGGTCTGGTCTTGTCCCTGTCTGGGTCTGTGACTGTAAAAGGCAGAAGAAAACAAGGGAGCAGCCACCCTGGCTCACCATGGGCACCCACTGCCCAGGGGTCTGCCAGACTCTTGAATCCTACCCCACATCTTTTCATACTGCGCTGTGATTGCCTGGTTTCTGTGTTTGGAAAGCCTCACACCCAGGTGATCTCAGAGCAGCTTCTCATTGCTCACCATTTCCTTACCATGAGGAAGATGCAGGTCCATTTCCCATCTGCTTACACAGAAAGATACATCTACCTCTCGGCACATATATGAAAACTGAGAAATTCCATGTAATAAGCACAAAAAAGAAAAGCGCCAGAAGGTTTTCCCCACAACACCAGAGGAGCCAGAAGCACCAGCCAATGTCTCATGAATCAGAAAACTTTATTTCCAGGACAGTTTCAGACAGAGAGGGTGGGTGGCATAGAGCTGCCCTTGTCCATGGCAGTGAGGAGGCTCAAGCTGCCTGTGGGACCACAGAGTGGTGCAGACTGGGGCCGTGTGTGCTTCCTTGTCCTGAGGTCAGAAGCTTTGTCGAATCTGTAGAAATCTCTGTCTGAGTGGCTGCAGAGGGAGGAGATGGGAGTGTGCCATAGCCTGGTCCTGTCCAGAGTTAAATCCACCCCTTGATCACGAGCCCATCTGCATGTTGTATCTCTTCCCTCATGTCCTGGAGTATCATAGGCCCACCGATCTGAACAAAGTTGTCCATTATGTTCCCAGTCTAAGTCAGTTTGGAAGACTTTAGAAGCCTGATCCACTTGCTGGTTGTTTCGATGTTCCTCAGTGATTCGACTTTTAGGTATGTGAGCATCCATGTGATGGGCTAGTGCAATTAGTTTCTCTATCTGAGCAGTGCACAACATCGTAGTTCTGTCCATGTTGGAACCACCACATGCAAAAGGCAGGATGACAAACAAAGAGGCAGCCACCATGGCTCACTATGGGCACCCACTGCCCAGAGCTCTGACAGACTCTTAAATCCTTAACTCTGAGTTATGTCCTTGCAGAAGGCAGTGAATCTTTCTGGCTTTGTGGCTGAGGACAGGAGTGGTCCATGGTCTGGTTTTGTCCCTGTCTGGGTCTGTGACTGTAAAAGGCAGGAGAAGAAAACAAGGAAGCAGCCACCCCGGCTCACCATAGGCACCCCCAGCCCAGGGCCCTGCCAGCCTCTCGAATCCTTAACTCTGAGTCTGTGTCCTTGAAAAAGGCAACGAATCTTTCTGACTGTGTGGCCGAGGACAGGAGTGGTCCATGGTCTGGTCCTGTCCTTGTATGGGCCTCCAGCTCTGGAAGACAAAGGAGGAGGAGCCACCATCTTCCACAGCACGGGCAGATGGCGCCAGTGTTCTGTGTCATGGCAACCACCACAGCAACGTTCTGTCTGCTGTGACACAGGTACCACATCACCAGGGGTTCCAGAAGAGATGCAAGGCCCAGCCCTTGGCTGCCCAGGGAGAAAGAGTTGTGGCTTTTCTGCCTTGGTGAGCGCGGGGCGATGGACAAACCCCACAGATCTGGCCCATGGGGAAAATGGCTGACATGGAGAGCCTGCTGTCACTCCTGTCTGTGTGAGGACAGCCTCTCACCTGCGTCTGTGGTCACCTCACAGTCTCTCACTGTCCTCTCCCACCCCACCTCCCCTCGGGACCCTCCTTGCTGTCAGGGTTGGTGCAGAGTGAAGTGGAGCTCAGCAGGAGGCTGCAGACCAAGAACTGTGGTGTCTG
>JANHFX010008707.1:17025-30197 GCA_027560015.1 Chloroceryle amazona
CCCGTGGAGCTGTGGTGCTGAGGGCCAGGGGTCAGTGGTGCCCTGGCAGTGCTGGGGGAATGGTTGGACTGGGTGTTGTGAAAGGTCTCTTCAGTCAAAATGATACTATGATTCTAATAACACTAACATATGATTCTAATATGCATTTACATGCATCACTTGGTGTCTCTGATGGTGGTTGCTGAATATTGTTGACCAAGCCACCTTGGGCCGTGGCCAAAAGTCTGCTTTGAGAATAGTTATGAATTAGGAAGTCGTGGGCAGGCCATCAGCAGAACCCAAGAGACGTGTATGTCCCACCAGACCTCACCTTCTGGTGCCACTGGGCTGCTGGTCACCCTCTGACCCCTTGGGAGATGCACATCCCAGTGGCGAACGCTGTATTTCCTCCATGCCAAACAGCCCATGTCATCCCAAAGCGCTTCGCCGTGGCTCTAAGGAAGGAGTTGGGGTTAGACCAGATGATCTCCAGAGTTCCCTTCCAACCCCTACCGTGCTGTGATTCCGTGAGCACGAGTCTAGCGTTGCGGTGGCTCCTCGCACTGGATTAAGACCAAAATCAGTAAAACTAAAATTACAAACATAAAATCACTACTTACTGGCACAGCAGGCAGGTTTTCACACATTCCCTCCTATTCCGCGAGCTTTTCTAAGGACAGTCGTGTAACAGAATATGCCTGAGCATATGGTAGAATTAACAATTGATCCGGCTTCTGAAGGCAATATGACATTTTATTTTGTGCACTAGCATGTCTGCGTAGGTCCTTCAACGTACGTGTGGTTATCGAGATGAAGTGCAGACATTTGTTGTCTTTTTTTTTTTTTCAATACAATTTACACTAAGTAGTAACTCTGCCCAGCGAGCACCCAGATACCCCCGTTTATGCCTCGTCTAAACTCCAGAGCAGTTTTGACTCAGGGGGTGGGAAGTGGTGATCTCCTCCTGCCACAATTCATTGAGCCACGAGGCACCACTGGTTCCACCCCGTGTTTTTCACTTGCGTTCTCCTGTGGTTTCAGAAGAGCTTCTAGTCAGCAAAAATACCTCTGCCCTAATTTGCCCCGTTGTGATAAACTAGCCTACTGATTACCTATGATTCCTGCAGGATAATTTGCAGATTACTTGGCTCTCCTGGGTTCTGGTGGTGGAAAAAGATGCTTCTGTTTTGGCATGACGTCATTTGAGCTCCCCAATAATCGCTGCCTTAATGAACTGCAGGTAGAAATTCTGCGTGTTCTACTCCTTAATAGGCAGACCTGTGTGTTCCTCCAGATGACAGCCTGGTCTACACAAAAAAGGAGACAGCCTGGCTCAGATTTAAGAAAGACAAAGTAGTCGATGCAAAAATAGATGACTAAATGTTAACAGCAAGTCTGTTAATTGCTGCAGCAGCCTTGGAGCTGATGTTTAGTAGAGGGGCTGCAACTTTTTGTTTTTCCTCTCCTGGCAGAAACTATCACTTGCAGAACAAAATGGGTTTGGAAAAAAAAAAATAAAAATAGTGATAATAAATATATAGATGTTACTGGAATAAACTCTACCAGGAAGTAGCTGTGTTTGTCCAAAATAAAAGTGCTATTTAATAAATAAAAAAGAGCAGCTGGGGTGACATTTGCTGTGTAACAGCAAACGCTGTCACTTTTAACTTAGGTTAAATACTCTAGCAGAGTTTTTCCCGGCGTCGTGTATTTCTACTGGCTGAGTAAGAAGGGGTTTGCTCCTGAACAGTGTATTTTAATCACTTCTGCTATTCGGCTTTTTTCAGATTAAAAATAAAATAAAATAAAATGCCCCGTTTGAAAATAATAGACGGGGTTGATGTAAATATAATTGTTGTAGACCTTAAAGAAATACAGAAGTTGGCAACTATTCCCCGAGTCCTTTGTTGTTTCAGAGTTTAGCAGTTAAGAACAACACAAATACATTTTGTTTGTCGTGGGTCACAGGTTCAAAGAGACTTTGAAAAAATAGAGTGGGGATAATTGGGTTATCAGATGCAGACACTGCAGGGAATTGTGCATTATCTCTCCTCGGTGTTGGGACTACTGGGTCACTTCCTTAACTCCCCAGCTCCTGCCCTGTCAGCCTGATGGAAGCCAGGTGACTGGAACGGGCTTTTGCTGGTTACCACCCCAAAGTTCTCCCTTCCTCCGTCCTTCAACAGGTTGATTTTATGAGCCGTGGCCGTACTAAATAACACCTCGCCTTGCTTTCTCCCCCATTGATTCACCAGTCTGTAATTGCTTGGAACAGAAGCCAGATCCTTGGCATCAACTGAGTCTTCCCTCGCCTTCAACTGCTGTTCCTCATTTCTATTAGACACCATCTAACGAAGATATTGACTTGCACTTTGACACTGGCACTGCTACTGTGTTTGATTGCACTGTCAATCTAGAAAAATCTTTCAAACTAGCAGTAAAACATGGGATTGTTTAGCTTCGTTCTGCATAAGCTTTTCAGGCCAACACTTGCTGTCACTGTCCAGCTGTGAGAGGATGCTCTGTGTTCTAGAGAGGCAGGGGATAGCGCATAAATCCACTGTTTACAATATTATTTTATTTTTTTTTTGAGTATTTTAAGGGTGTTTAGGATCAGTAGAGCAGATTTACCTATCTGCAAACGTTCTCAGTTAACACCAGCAGGACATTATATTGTTTTATGCAGTAAGTTGGACCTATATTTAAGATGGTCATTTGTTTTCTACTGCATGTCTGCATGGCTTGGATGCTCCATCTCTGGATGTATTCAAACCCAGGCTGGATGGGGCCTTGTGCAACCTGCTCTAGTAGGAGGTGCCCCTGCCCATGGCAGGGGGGGTGGAGCTGGATGATCTTTAAGGTCCCTTCCAACCCAAAGCATTCTGTGATTCTACATCTTGAGTTCTTTGTGCAGTGTGAGAGCATTCGCTGTCTGTGTGTCTTGAAGAAAAGAACTCTAGCATTATTGGCATGCTTATCTTCTATTTAGTTTCTATTTTGACATGTAGATGTGGCACTTAGGGACATGGTCTAGTGGCGGACTTGGCAGTGTTGATCTAATAGGTGGACTTGATGATCTTAAAGGTCTTTTCCAACCTAAACGATTCTATGACTACATTATCAATACCCTACTTATGTGGGCAGGTGTTGCTCCCTGAGTAGTTCTAACCATGTAAGAAGAGTTGAGGGTCCCAGTGCACCTCTAGAATTAATGTTCCCACCCCCACAAGTGTTGCCACTTGCTGACATCATGATGAAAGATTCAGGAAAGATACCTCGGCGTTGCCTGCTGTAAGCTTGTTTCCCTGGGCTGGCAGCCCATCTTCCACCAGCTTGGTTCCAGACCTCCCACTGAAAGAAACGGGGAGTCTCATGAAGTTGTGCCAGTCTTTGTGTGGCAATGTGTATTAAGGATTAACATTAGATGGCCCACATCTTGTTCTTTAGTCAATGCTGTTGAAGTTTGAATTCAGAAATCACGAGATAGAAACGTAACAATGTGGTAAATTTATTTGTCCTCATCCTGAAGTGCATTCCAAGTATGTGGAAATATATAGTCCAAGCAGATGCTCACAACTGAAAAAAACCCATGTTTCAGAGGAGTATTACTTTCTAAATTAAAACAGGGAAATCCTGCTGTCCAAATCTTTTACTGTTCCTTTGATTCAATACTTTGAAAACTTCCTTCATTTTGATGATTATTGGAGTTGTTTTTTAAACAGACGAAAATAGCACTTCAAATCAATTAATCTTAAGTATTCCAGCTTAATGCTGAGAATTTATTGTCATCTACTTACTTCCTCTCCACGGTGAATGTTTAATGCAAGCTTGCTTGCTTATGCCTACTCCGTAAATTAGCATTATCCACCCTATATCTGCTTGTTTCTGAAGAATTATTATACAAAGCCTCATTTTAAGGAGGTCAGACCCCTGCATGATGATTTGTTGTTCATGAATCTACTTTGTGCCAATTTGTGTGTGCATGTGCAATCAGAAGTGACTTGGAGTGAGTGAGATAATAATCATCTGCTGCTGATATGAAGACTTCCTCTATTCGGCTACCATGAATCAGGCTGATTCCAAGTGAATGAGATTTTAATCACCTGTCACTGCCGCCAGCACTTTCTCTATATTTATGATAATTTTTTTTGTCTTTTTATTGAAATCAGTGTTGACTGAATCAAGTAATCCTGATTAGCAATCTCACTGTATCCAGTCAAGAGTGAAATGCATCAGAGCATTATTGGTACACCGAACAGACTGAAATTGAAAAAAAAAAAAGGAAAAAAAAAAAAAAAAGGACTGGGCTAAATGCGTTGGGGTGTTGCTTTGGCTGTAGGTGAGGGCTGGAATCTTTTTTAATTGCTCCCCAAACTTGATGCGTTGTTCGTGGAGCGGTGCCGGGTTTATGGCTTTGTAAGTTATACTGGGGGCTCAGGTCTGCTGTTAGTTACACCTATTGAATCTCAACTGGAGGGAGGGAGTGAAGTCATCGGGGTGGCATGCATGGAAATCAGGGCAATGTGGGGCAGCCTTCCGAGAAAGAGGGATTTTCTTTATCTAAGTTTTGTAAAAAAAAAATGACCAAGTAGTTATATATTTAAACAGGGGAGCAATATACCACTAAACCCCTCTGATCTGGACCACTTTTGCAGATCAATTATTTATTTTTACATGAGCTCAGCCTTTTTTTTTTTTTTTTACAGTGATTTTGTTACCATGTGTTGTGGGAAACTTCAGATCTTTAATGCTATGGAGGTAAACCCCAAATGTGACCAATAGGTGCCTTGAAAACCCTTTTTACTTTTAAAGTGTTAGAAGAACCAGTCCTTACGTGGCACTGTCAGACCCGCTGCCGCTTCTGAGGCAGCAAGTGCTTCCGTGTCCCTCTTCCCAGCAGGATGAGCTCGAGGTGACTGGTGTCATCAGTAGAGAAGACAACAGGGTGGAAGTTGAGAAAAGGGCTGCGAGACTCCTGTGTAGAGTTTTCTGAAGGAAGTGATGGAAATATGGGAATATTCTGATTGCTGTTAGGCTAAGCCTAACTATGCTGCAGTTAGAAAAGGCCATCTTCAATCCGGTCCTCCAATCATCTTTTGCTGTGTGACATAGCTGGATGTATCGTGAGAAATTGTGTTGCTAATGGTACAGTAACTGCAGTGGTGCTGGAGGGAAAAAAGTGATCTTGCTAAAGTCTGTTCCTCTTAGTCCTCTTCCTCCCATGGTGCTGGAGCCGAGGGTTACCTCTATTTATTTATTCATCCCTTACATTTGTTTTCTTGTGCTTCTTACCGTTTAGTCCACTCATTTCGTTCAGCTGCAGTCCCTGTTTCTTCCCCTCCTTTCTTAAAAATTTTAATGCACTTTTTTAAAGCTCTTTTAAAGAGCCTGCCAGCTCCAGGAGCCTCTGCTCCACCTATGACCTCTTTGACATTCTCTTCACCCATATCCCCTCATTCTCCATTTCCCCTTCCACCCAGTGTACCTCGGCTTCAGTATTTTGCTATCCATTCTCCTCTGTCGCTCTTGGTTTTGTTATCTTTGCTCCACTCTCAAAGTTTTAGCAGTCTTTTGACTTTCTGCCACCACGGTCATACGACTTCAGTTCTCTCTGGGTCAATCAAAGGTTTCTTTTCGTGATCTTTTCCTTCCATAGTCTTTGTCATTTTGTCTTCTGTGCTGCGCTGTCTCTTCTCCTTTGTCTTCCTTCCTGTTCGTAAAGCTTCATTTGGTTTTGCCCCTGTTTTCTCCTTTCTGTACGTGGTCTCCTTCACCCAAAGAGCTGCAACTATCAGCCTGCGAAGGGACTCGCAGGTCTGTCATTCATCTCCTGCCTTGTTTTTCTCTGCAGACCTGTTCCTCGGTCTCTCTTTTGAGTATCTCTTTCAGGTTTGCACTAAACTTGAACTAAATGTGAGCAAAAGCTAACATCGGCTTCAAAAGTTTCGGACGATGTTGCTGATGCCACAATTGGTCTCTGTCACTTGTGTCACAGCTGCCTTTGAATACATAACTTTCAAGCCACAGACAAATTCTTCTCCCATAATACCTTTTTTTTTTTTCTTACATTAAAAGGAAAGAATTCTCATCCTGGAACTCAGGCTTTCAGCAATCTCCTGTCTTTATCCTTCTCACCCTTTTCCTCTTCTACCTCAAAAGGCAACGGGAACCTTCACTCCCCTCTTGTTCTCACCATAGGACCCGTCACAGGCTCTGCCTTACCCCCTGTGTTAAATACAAATGGTGTGTCTTGCATTTACGACCTTTGCAATTTACTTGTCATGTTTATTCTTGCAAAGTGTTTGCCTTACCTCTTTTCTTTGTCAAGTCAGCTGTGCCAGTGATGCCAACGCTCATTATCAAATAGTGTACACTTTGCGGGTGGGCTCGTGCATTCTTCCCCATGTACCAGGCAGGAAAATCCCTGTTCCTGGATGTAAACTCTAAAGACATTAATGTGCTTTTTTCAGTTGTCTCACATTATTTATATCACTCTATTCATGGTGAGATGCAGATCAGTGCCAGAAGGAGATTAAGCCAAGAAAGAAAAACTGGCTTCCTCATTATGGTGTGCAAAAGAATGATTTGATCTAGAAGCAGTTGCTGTGGATACCTGTTCTAGAGCACGTGTTTCTTTCCCTGGCACCCAGGAAAAAATAGAAAGGAGGAGTGTTTCTCCATGGACCACAGAGGAAGGGGAAGTCTTGCAGAGCTGCTTCTGAGTGGGAGGGGAAGAGCTGGAGCTCTGCTGTGCTTTCTGCTTGCTCTCTCCCATCTGTCCTGCTCCTTCTCCCCTTCCACCTTTGTGAACTCTTTGTGTTGCTCGTTGACTCTCCATCTTAGTTATATTGTTGGTTGTTTTATGTTGAGGTCTGTCTTCACTGGGATATTTTTTCAGAGCTCAGGCTGTGAAACCCTTATCTTTAAGTAAGACTTCTACTTTTACCAGAAACACCTCGCTGTTGACGAGCAAAGGCATCCACCCGTAGTCCTGCACACGGATCCCAGCCTCTGTATCAATCTCAACACTTTTCTGTCTTCCATTGTCACCTCCCTGCTGCCCCTCGCTTAGCAGCAGCCCCGTGCCCATGGCCTGGTGGCTGGAAGCAGCATGGAAATGTAGTCTTGGGTGGAAGAGGGAGATGGAAGAACCAGCAGCGGCTCCGCTGAGAGCAGACAGGTGCTGGTACCCAGTGGCCTCACCGCAGGGTCCCCTTCGAGCATCTCCCAACTGCAGCTTTTTCTGGGGCTTTGTGCAGCCCGATTTTAGGTGTCTTGAGCAGCACTTCTCCCTTCTGCCACTGCTTAACAGCCTGGACAGCTCACGGTCAAAGTATTTTCTGGCATCTTTTTCTCCTTTCTTCTTTTCTCCTTTCATCCTTCTGTTGTAACACCTCCTCACCTCACCATGTAGCCACTGCTTCTTTATTTTCTGTCGGATAATTATTACAGACACCTTCTCGTCTGTCACGGAGCCAAGTAAAACCTGTTAAGCTGTTTTACCCCTTCATCGAGAATCACCTTCTTCACCTTGCGCTAATTTTCCTACCATCATCACACTTCATCGTTACTTCCAAAATAGCTATTGGCTGCCCGCTCGGTTTGCTACGCAATGCACGTGGGCTGCGTGTCCACACTACCCACTCTATATGTGCCCTTTTCATAGCTGCTTCTCTGTACCTTTTTTGCTATCTGTACATTTTTTCTCCTGCAGAAAGTAGAACTTTTTCATTTTTAAGGGTGTATTTAACCTTCTCTGTGAGAATTTCAGGTGTTACTGAGCACCGATACCTGACCTCCCACCCAAAACGGGAGTTTGGGCAGACAAAACATAAATAGAAATTAAAAAAAAAAATAAATTGCTTGATGCACCGCAGACTACAGTTGCAGTGCAGTTTCTTTTTTGCTTTCTGGATTTGTGCTGGTGGTGGTGTGCTTGTGACTGGCCACTGAAGGCTGTAACTGGGGCAGATCCCCAGTGTAGAATCAGTTCTAGTTATTTCTGAATTGTCATTAATCTTTTTCTTTTCCTCATTTACTAATGGGCCTAGTTTCTCTCTTGTCTTTTCAGCATATAAACAATTACATTAAAGAACATTCTTAAGGCTGCAAAGGCAAGCGTTCAAACGTAAAATGAACAAACAAAAACGCTACCATAAGGGTAACCCCTGCAAGTGTTGGTTGGACTCCCTGTGTGCATACATTAGGATATTTGGTTTAGTTCCATAATCAGAAACAGGATTTCCCTGCTGCCCCCGGCCATGATCCCTCCCTCATTCTGTACTATTCCGTACTTTTTTTCCATCATTGTTCAGTGTAAACTCCTCTTATGCCGTAGTTACTGAACGTTGTTCAAGTTTTGCCTCCAAAAACCCCACTGAAATTCCTCCCTGAGCCATCTGACAGAGCTCCCCACTGTTGGGTAGGTGCAACAGAAATTTACTCCTACCATGGCCTTATCACTTAAGCCTCCCTGCTTTGGAACTGGAAAATTGAAGCCTGGAGAAATCTAGAATTAAGTAGCTGAGCTAAGTGCTGCACAGGAGAAGCCTAGGGTCTGATTTTTCACAGCCTGTATAGCAGGTGTGTATATCTATGTACATATGTACCTGCATTATGTGCAACGAGCATACATCATGTGAGTACATAAATGTGCATTTTATATGCCCAAAACACATCTATCATTGACTTCAGCTGTTGCAAGGTGCACGAATCCTAGTCTGGGGTTGCAGTCAGGCTCTGAAGAATGAGTCACGCAGAATTAATCATCACCTATCAAAATTTTGGTGTAAGTCACCCTGGTCAGAATTGCCAGCTGAGGAAAAGTGAAGGTGGCATACAGAAGGCAGCTAATCACCATAGCCATCTTTCTTTCAAGCTCCCGACTTATCCTTTTCCCGATTTTTAACATTATCAACAAGGTTTGAGAGGGGCAATTAAAGTAAGTCTTTAATCATTCATTCCTTCCAATTAGGTGAGGAATGGTCTTGTAAAGAAAGTCGTTTTAGCTGCATCATCACAAAATATCTAACTGGGGATGGTGAGGGTGTAAAATAAGGTCCTTCATGCAACTTCCTACGTTCTTAAAGGTAAACCTAGGTACGATTTTTCTATGCTCGTGAGGCATCCACAGCTTTGAAACATTCAAATCCACTGCTGAGACCTCATCAAAGAAAACGATCCCTCAGATTTTCCGGGTATTTATTTGTTCACAGCAGAGATGTGATAAGGCAGGAGAGCCTTGCACCCTGTCTAAAACATGGAGTAGGAGAGCCGGGAGGGAACACTTTCCACTGCTCTCACTCCCAGAGAAACTCTCTCAGCTACTGACTGAGTTCCTCCACAGCTGATGGACTGCAGAAGAAAAATTGCTCTGACACCTTGTTTGGCTGGAGTATTTGGGAAGAATAGGAAGGACTAAACAACAGGTAGACAATCTTTAAGGGAGGATCAGCATTGGAAAATAAGTGTTTTCACAAAGCTGGGAAGGAAGATGGAGAGAAATTGAACCTGGGCTTGGGATAATGGATGAAGACTAGCAGAAGGAATAGGATGATGAATAAAAAGAGTTCCCATCAAGAAGGTCCTGGGCTGTCTCCTCTCCCATTCTGCTAAGTACCCTCTACCAAACAGAAGGTGACACTAAGGTCAAATATTGCCAGCAGACAGGTAGGAAAGTCAAAAAAAAAAGAGCTCCAGAGGGTCTGCAATACAGCGAGGTAACCAGAAAACCATGAATTCTAAAAAGACAGGGGAAAAAAAAAAAATTAAATGCAAGGAAGTTGCTGAAGTTATTAAAAGATAAGATTTATAGGCAAGTTCATTTCGGTCGGTTGTCTATCCAATCAACTACTGTTGTTAATTGGATTAGTTGCCAAAAGAAGCTAAGAATAGAACCTTCTCTTTTCTTATTGTTAATGCTTTCCAGGGAAGAAGTCCTTGTGGACAAAAATTAGACCTTTATTTCTAGCAACATGAAATCCCCCTCTCTAAAAAGGAAGACTTGGCACTTAGTTGTACCTCTTCTCCTGCAAATCTTGCGGTGGTTAAAAGCCTTCTGCAATTGCAGCGTGCTGTGGGATGGAACACTCTTGTTCTTCTCCAAGACAAGCGGTTTGTGGCAGAGACTTACTACTGTTCCTCTCTATTTTGTCATTCTTTCTTGTCCTTTCTCAAAGAACATCACTGCTGTGTTTTCCACAGCTGAATTACATAAATACCTCTGACATCAGGGAACAACCCTAGAGAAAGCCTCAGGTAACTTCAGAGTCCCCCTTAGCATGGAGAACCCCGAGCATCCCCTTGTCAAGTTGTTTTTTTTTTCTTCTCCCCAAAGCCAGCACAACTGTTTCCAGAGCAGCTCTCAGAGAAGGAAATCAGATCCTGTTTCACTGCTGTGGAAAAGAGCATTTAAATAATGACCTGCAAACAAGTCACGTGGTTGATACAGGCTCTGTGTTGTATTCTTCTGCCCTGTGAAATCAACAGACCCACTGAAACGATCAGTATCTTGATTTCTGTTATTTATTTAATAGTATTATTTTATTCTTAGTTAATACATCATCTCAAACAGTAGTAAATGTGTGGCCTACTCTTTCCTGTACCCTGTGTGGTATGAACTTTACAGAAGACAAGCAGAGCAGAAGTAAGGAGGCTGCTTCTCTCTTCTTCAGCTGTTATTAACTCACAAGTCTAAAGGCATTATTAATTAATCCAGGCCTTATCTTTAGGTTTCAGCTTTAGATTTTTATTTCAACAAAGAAAACAAAACAAAACCAAACCTACAGCCCTGTAACTTAGAAGTGGAAATGTTCTGAAGTCCTTTATAAAACTTTATCACGGGTGAAGGACAGAGGGTGAGAGTAAAGCAGGTGATGAAGTTGTCTGTGATTCTCTCCAAAGGACACCAGACGTCGTCCTGGGCTAACGTGGCTGTTGAGAAGGAATGCACAGAGAGAAACAGCTTTGGCTTGGGGTGGGTCTTGTATTCAGCGTGGGCACCTGGCTGCTCACACCAAAGGATGGAGTTCAGTGCAAGTGTGGCCTCACCTGCCTGCTGCAGGAAGGAGTGGGTTGCCCAGCACGGGTCCTGTGCTCGTGCCCCATCATCCCCATCCTTTGGAGGTCGGTCTGTTCTCCTAAGGAAGGAGCACTAGGACAAGAGGAAACGGCCTCAAGTTGTGCCAGGGGAGGTTTAGGTTGGACATTAGGAAACATTTCTTCACTTCTTACTCATTTGTTGAACTTACTCATCTGTTAAACTGGGTCTTCTGAATATATTTGAGTATTTTTAATTTGAAATTCTCATCATTGCAGAACGGGAACATTTATAGGCAATGTTAAATTTCATATCAAACTAATCAAGAGGAAAAAATACCATAAAGATAATTTATTTATTTTTAGTGATTTAAATAAAAGTTTTTGCATTCATTTAATGTAGCTGAAGTTCTTGCAGAATGTCAGAGGCTCTACAGTTACCCCAGAGAGGGCAGAGACCTTACTGTAAAATACTGGGAGTCTGGACTATTCTCCAGATGGGACAAGAGGAACCGGCCTCAAGCTGCCCCAGGGGAGGCTTAGGTTGGAGCTGAGGAACAATTTCTTCCCTGAAAGGGTTGTCCAGGTCTGTCCCAGGCTGCCCAGGGCAGGGGTGGAGTCCCCGTGACCCCTGGAGGGGTTTCCAAGCCATAGAGATGTGCTGAGGGATGTGGTTTAGTGGTGCCCTGGCAGTGCTGGGTTAATGGTTGGACTTGATGATCTTAAAGTTGTTTTCCAACCAAAATGATTGGATGATCCCTGCTCCATGCATTGGTTGGTGTCTTCAACCAGAGAAGCTAAATTTGCTGCAGCTTGAATTAGAACAAGTCTTTCAGCAAATTATTTGAAATGAGCTGAAGTTGATGCTCTCTTTTTAACTCCCCATACTTTAATTAAACTCCCTGGATAGGTTCTTACTCATGACAGCGAGACACGCTGAACTATCTCCCAGAACAACAGCCGGTTGCTATCTGTGGAGACGATGGCTTGAAAACTGATAGTTTGCAGTAATGTGAAATACACTCATTTCACAGTTGTGCTTGAAGGATGGAAATAACCTATTTGTTTGTGGTGTAAAACCCATCTGCGGTGTAAACCCCACTGTGGTGTAAACCCCCCTTCCATTAACAGCGATTTCTGCTTTTGTTGGTGAATGGTGGTATGTGGAGCTTGGCTGATACATACTTTTCATACATTTTCCATCTGTTTAAGTCAAAGGAAAAGATGTTTTTCTAGGCGCAGAGAGTGAGGAACTTATTTCAAAGGGTAAGCAAGTTAGAACAAAGCACCTTCTAAAAAAGCCTCCTTTAAAAGTTGGTGAAGACTTAAATCCTTTTAATAAAAAAAAAAATAAATCATATTTGAATGATTAGTTTAGACCTTCTTAAACTCTGGTGTGAAAAAACTACCCTGCAACAACCCACAGTAAAATGCTCTCTGTGCAGAAAGGAGCCTGGCAATGCCTGCCTGAGTGTGCAGCCGTCCTGAATCCGGGACGCTGAGCAGCAGCAACTATCTCATCCATCTCAGTGGAGAGAGAGCTTTGGAAAGCTAAAGTTGCAAATTACATCTCATGCCTGTCATCAAACCATTATCGGCTCCTTCACTGCTGAGTCGTACAGATATCGAGAGACATTTATCTGTCCCAGAAATCCTGCCTCGGAGTAGGTGCCAACATTTCCACCTGTTACTTACTCATCTGTTGAACTTACTCATCTGTTAAACCGGGTCTTCTGAATACATTTGAGTATTTTTAATTTGAAATTCTCATCATTGCAGAACGGGAACATTTATAGACAATGTAAAATTTCATATCAAACTAATCAAGAGGGAGAAATACTGTAACGATAATTTATTTATTTTTAGTGATTTGAATAAAAGTTACTGCATTCACTGAACATACTTGAAGTTCTCACAATGTCAGAGGCACTAGGGAGGGCAGAGACCTTACTGTAAAATACTGGGAGTCTGGACTATTCTCCCAAGGAACAAGCAATGGGATAAGAAGAAATGGCCTCAGGTTGCCCCAGGGGAGGTTGAGGTTGGAGCTGAGGAATAATTTCTTCAACCCCCTGGAGTGTTGTCCGGGGCTGTCCCAGGCTGCCCAGGGCAGGGGGGGAGTCCCCGTGACCCCTGGAGGGGTTTCCAAGCCCCCC
>JANHFX010008708.1:0-60468 GCA_027560015.1 Chloroceryle amazona
TTCCTCTGCACAGCCTTTTTTTTCTCTGCACAATCTTTTTTTTTCTCTGCACAATCTTTTTTTTTCTCTGCACAACCTTTTTTTTTCTCTGCACAACCTTTTTTTTTCTCTGCACAACCTTTTTTTTTCTCTGCACAACTTTTTTTTTTCTCTGCACAATCTTTTTTTTTTCTCTGCACAATCTTTTTTTTTCTCTGCACAATCTTTTTTTTTTTTTTTCTCTGCACAAACAGTCCTTGCCACTTAAAAGAAATATCTTCTGAAACCAGTTGATTACACATCTGTATCTGAAGGGTGAGGGCTTTTTTTAGTGAACTTATAAGAATTCAGGGAACCTCAACTGTTCAGTCCAAAGTATTTTCACTCATGAAAAAAAAGGACAGATTCTATTTAGGAGCAACGACTGATTGATCAGGAGGAGAAGTAATAGAAAAATCAGATAAGAGAGAGAGGAATTTGGGGAAGCTCCTGCAGGGTTGGTGTCTCCATTAAACAGCTTAGTCAATAAAAGAGCTAGAGCTTGCCTTGAGAAAGCAGTCAGAAAAAGCAATAAATGTAGAACAGCTGCTCTTGTGCTAAGTTAACATGTTCCCAAATTGAGATACGGAAGATACAAATGCGTAAAACATTGGCTGCTTGTAAATCAGGAATGCTCCTGTGAGGCAAGCCTCTTGTTGGCTTATAAGACTGATCTCGTGTTGGAGGATGACCTGGTTGAAGAGTCTTTGTCATCTTGGATAGCACCAACTGTAACAGTGCAAGGGGTAACCGAGTTTTAAAATACAAACACTTGTTCCTTGAGAAGAGATTAAACTAATAGGTGGTTCAAGATTGCTCCCAGACTCCTTGTAGCGACGGGCACAAAACACTTTTGTAGTTTTCATTTGTCAACAGACATCATCAAATTAAACTGGTGTGTAGGGATCAGGGAAAATCCTCCCATGGCGAAATATTATGGATTATTTTATTTCTGCAATATGCTTTTTTGTTTCATCAATGCATTGGAGCCATTTCAAAAGGGCAGCAAACAATGCAGTTCAGGTTTTCAGCATGGAAAACATGCTCTTTTATGAAAATAACTCCCCCAAATTCTTGCATCTCGAGCTAGCCAAATACATTTCATTTCTAATTAGTTCAGCATGGAACTTCATCTTCTCATGGTGCCTTCTGAGAGTTAATAGTTGAAGAAATGTCAATCCTCACCAACTATCCACACAGCTCCTTTTGATGTGCTCCCCAGCTAGGCTATGATGCAGTGTCACTCTGGACTGCTGCGTGTAGTTAATCCTGGGAATCATAAACGTCTAGGTACCTCATGGGGGATGTCGAGGGTGAGATGAGTATCCAGCAGCAACTTGCCCAGACAGACCTTCTTGCAAGCTCATACTCATCAAATCAGAGTTTCTCTGCACAGCTTCTTCAGCACAATGCTCTCTGGTTTGTCATCAGATCTCTTTTGTCTTTTACAAACCATTTCCCTGGCGAGAAACTCATGAGCTTCACTGCTTATTGGTACATAACACCCAGTGCAGCTAACATTAAGTGAAGGCACTGTACTCGATATTTTCCTTGGAGGCTGGTTAATATCCAGGCATCCTTTAGACAATTATGAAGCTTTTGTATCGGAAATGAACACCTAATCCCTAGATCCCATGAGACTACGCACCCTTATAGAAGGAATATGGTTTTTAAGAAAATCCTTTGCCCTTTGCTTTAAGAAAAGCCTTTGCCCTAAGTCTCGTAAAACAAAGCAGCTTAGGGATCCTTGCAATAGCAGAGCTGAACTAAACGCGCCGAACAAAGTTTCCCTTTGTCAACAGCATTTTGGTGAGGTTCCCTCCTGCAGGATGAGTGTCAGGCTTCAGGCTAATCTCTGTAATTCTTTAACTAGAGATTTGCACATTATTAAGTGGTAGTTTTCTCAGTGGGTGGAAAGCCATCATGCAGTGGAACATTTCTTCTGATGGAAAGCTCAAATGCTCTATTCCTCACTTAAAAGGCCAGTGATGTGTGTGTCAGCTGAAGGACAAAAATGGCAAGTGAAATCAGAATAAAATGGCTACTCAAATACTCCTATTCACAACATCTACCCAGAGGCTGTGGGCAAGCAGAGATTCCTTCATTTAGCCCCAACTTCTTTGCTAACCATTACTTAGTCTCTACAGGTAATTGCAGATCTTGAAAGGATCGCTGATGGGCACGGTCAGCAATCACAGCCTGGACTACGTGGGACAAACCAGGAGCTAGCGTGACCCGGTGAGAAATCACTGGAGGAGCTGGCAAACCTCAGAGTCTATCTATCTTCCATATTCTCAACAAAGATTCTTTTTTACTGTCGTTTCAGCTGAATCCTGATTCTCTTCTACCAGGAGACACGTCACACAGCCTTTAAAATACAGTAAGCTTGTTACATCAGAGGTTGTCCGGGTCTTGGCTAATCCTCTCCTTTTATAGCCAGCAAGAAAAATATATTCCCTTTTAGAAATAGGGTACCAAAAGCTTGCATGGAAGCTACCTCAGACCCCTCCATCTGCCATCCAGCCCCTACTTATAACAAACCAGTACACACGGTGGGAAAAGTAAGAGCCGTGCAGGGAGTGGCACATCAAGCTCTATGAGAATTGCCAAGGTGGGAAATGAGAAGGAAATTCTCCATGGTTCATTCAAGAGTCATTTTGGTGAATAACCTACTCAGCCCTTGGCAAACCAGAGTGACTTCTCTGAAACAATCTATCCCATTGTCATTTATTTTTAAGATTGCTTCCACATCCAACTTTCACCTCCTTCCCTTAACAAACACAGGGCCAAACTCCCCTGAGGTCTTTACAATGGCTTTGCTGGGTCCCTGTGCAGGCAAACTCCTGTTGGCACCGAGATTTGATCCTCAAGCTTCATCTTGAATTCATTTGCGTGTGGCATTTGCATGCTGATTTCTTTGACGCCCTGACGGTTCAATTTCAAAGCACATCTTTTCCCTTTTATCTCCAGCTGAATGAGATGTCTCAATAAGCGCCAGATAAAGACGGAAGTCTTTTGTCTGAAATCACACAGGCATGGCCAGCTGTGATGAAAACTGGCTGAAGTTTCACAGGCTGCTTGTCTGCCTTCAAACTGGAGCTCCAGCTCCTTTCAGTCTGGAGGAACAGAGCAGGGGGAAAAGGCCTTTCTTGCACACATGGCTGCCAAAACAGCTGACTGTCTTCCAGTGTTTATTTTTCCTTCCAGAAGTTATTTTTGATAAGGGAGTTGGAGGGAAGCAAAAGGGAAGAGATCAAGAGGGAAGAAAGAAAGACAGAGAGAGCAGACACAGCAACAGTTAAATCTATGATTTGCATCATATGGGTATTAGATGGTAGATCATCTTTATCCTGAGATTCGACATTGTCTTTGGCATTTGAGCCCCCGAGTCAGACATTATTCAGTTGTTTAACAGTGGGATGCCCTTGTGCTATTCCTCTGATTTTAAAAAGACTTGCTTTTGTGCCTTTGGGTTAGTTGACCTGTTGAATACAAACAGTCTGGCACCGACAAGTAGAGGTTATTTTCCAAACCAGTTAATAGCGAGCAAAATTTTGCCTATCCTGAAAAACTATCAGTCTTAAAACGCTTGTGAGTTGGCCTACAAGATGGCATCATTAAGGAATGATTATTACAAAATCAGGAATAGCAGCAAGGAGTGCATTTTGAATAACACGTTTAAGGGCTTTAAGAGATCTACCAGCTAAGAAACCTCCTGCCCAGTATTCAACATCAGTTACATACCAATCGGGTTTGCTCGGGGTGGTGCATTAGAAATGCCAAGAAAATAAAATAAAATAAATAATCTAGATGGTGAGTTCGTTCCTCAAATGATCTGCCCTGAAGCTAAAGCAAGCTTATGCTTTTTTCATGGAGTTATTGAAAACATATTGAGTCGAAGCTCGAGAGGTCCTGACACATGGAGAACAGTTTAAAATCTGCAAGGCCATGATGCTTATTAGGATTACACATGGTGGAGACTGACTAGCAGTTGCTGATTTTGGTCTCATTACAGCCTGTAATGCGGTTTGTGCAGATTGCAGCTTGGCACACGCTGCTCTCCATAAAACCAAGGAGTGAGAGCCACCGGTGCATCTTTGACCGCATTTTGCACAAAGACTTGGGTGTCAACCTGAACTCTGACAATCCTGCCAAACCAGCACCATTTTATTAGGATTTCAGGAGAATGACAAGGAAATGTAGCTTCCCCATAGGAGCTCCAAGGGGTTAAATTCCCTTGGAGAAAGGCAAGTCAGATGGGCCAGTCTCAAATAAGCCGCCCATCTGGGAAATGTCAAGTTTTCTCACAATGTTTTTAAGGGTTTGTAATGTGGCTGATCGTTTGCATGCATGAAAACAGCATGGGAATGCAATATTTCCTACTATATGTGTGGTGGAGCCCTCCAGTCCAGCTGTATTTTGCTTGTCATGTTCTTGAATTCTGACACCATTTAGAACATGCCAGTTACTACCGTAGAAAATGCATTTTCATTCTGTTCCCTGGATGAAAAGCACATTAAGGCAGAAGAGAAAACCCAGCAGATTCTGGAGCTATCAGTGAGGTCTCTTGGTTTTATTTATTTATTTTTTAAATAACATATCATTTCATCAGGGGGTTGAGTGGGTGGGGGTAAAACTCAGTTTGACACCATCCTAAAAATGAGAATGTGAAAGTCTGGGCTTGATGCCATGGAGGAAGAGAGAGAATGATGACAACATTACTGTCACTATATTACCACACGCTGTAAATTAAAGTTAGTGGTAAGCAGTTTAAGCACTATTCCTGTCTGATTCATTAAAAAAATACAGTAGCTATATGGGCACAAAAGTCTGTTTCTTCATGTATCTGATATATGATTGGAAAGTTGTATTCTGCCTTGCCTCGAGGAGAGGGGTGTATTTTCAGCGTCCCAAGTGGAACAGCAGATGTGTAGCCATTGACTTCTGTGGACAGGACCCCATGCCTGATGTGTTGGCTATGACTGAGGAGAATTGTTGTTGAAATATGTGAGCCAGCTCCTCCGTAGGTGTAAACTGGCAAATCCCTATTAAAGTTAATGATTTACTGATTTAGTCCAGCTGAGGTCTGGCACTCTGTGTGCGAGTGTCAAGAAGAGGAACTATTTATTCCTAAGTGAACCATTAACTTTGGGTCCTTTATGTTCATCTCTGCAGTTAAAATTCCTACTGCATTTCTTCAAAAGAAAAAGGGGTGATATATACATGAGTCATATGTCCACATACCACGCACCGTGACCAGCAGAAGCTGTAATTAGTACTTCTCAATAGAGCTATATAAGTAACTGCCTTTTCCTTTTACTGCCAAGTCAAGCTTAGACCGTTTGGATCAGATCATTACAAAAATACTTTAATGCAAATCGATAGATCAAAATGGGTTTCTTGGGGGTAAAACAATGCTCAGCATTTTGTTCTGCTTCGGGCTTGCTTAGCTGCATTTTAAATAGAATTTCAGGCAACTTTGAAAAGCACGGGTCACGTCAGGAAGAGAAAAGAAAACCCATTTAACTATCAAACAGCAAAAGTAAGATTTGTGAGTACTCCCCACGTACACATAAACACACACATATATATCAAGCCAATGAATAATTCATCAAGGTGAGTATACAACCTCAACATGTCTCTAAAACTCCACGTTTTTCACCAAAATAGCTTTTATCAGAACACGTTCACCCAGCTCAATTACTTTCCGCAGAAAGCTCTGTAAGAAAACTTTTACTTTCTAGGATAACATTATCTCCACCGGGTGGTGTTTGTATTGCCTTGTCTTTCTACTTAGCCATCCATCTAGCCAGGCCAGTATTTACAGACAAGATTAAAGGAGATCGAGGTCTGCACATGATCACAACTGGTACAGTAGGTCCTTTTGTGGTGTATGTTGGGTTATCCATCCACACAGGTAGCAGAGATGGATGCACTTGCGCTCTCTGCTTCGTTTGCAGACAACCACGACACTGTTGGAGCCGACAGGGTTTGATACCAGCATGCTTTTTATTTCTGTTTTCTTAAATCTAAACCTCCTATAGGTCTGTGTGACTGCAACACGCAGGACTAATGGAGCCGTTGAAAGGAAAAAGAGTAACGAAGCTGAGAGCTGTTGGCTCAGCCTCGATTCTGTTCCTGTAATTTATGCCCTGACGGTTGCTGCTTCATTTTTACCACGTGTGAAACTAAGAAGAAATGGAAAGGAAAGCAAACTATAGAAAACATTGTTATTTTACTTGTTCAAGGATAAGAAATCCACTCTATTTAGTGGCCACTTCTACGTGTTTAATATTTCTCGTTCTGCTCAGAGTAGAGGAGAAATCTCGTTTGACAGCAAAGTTTTGCAGTTCAGGTTAGAAAGTACGTGGCTTTGACCTCCCAGGTGGCAGTAGCAGACCATAATGTGCAGAACTCTGTAGCTTACAGCCTGCTTCTGCAGTCGGCTGGGGCTCTTACTGGGGCCACAGCAAGCTGCAGTGGCAGGCGTGGCAGCGGAGAGCTTGGCAGAGGGTACCTCTCACTGTTGGACACGTGCTGGCCTTACAGAGATTGCTGGAGAAAGCAACTTCATTGAACAAAAATGGACAAAACCCAAGGAAACAAACCTCCCCTCTTTAACGTGACCAATACGCACTGACTTCTGTTCCTTGTTGCCATGATGAACCAGCAGGTTTCTACCAGATGAGCTATATGAGAACATAATTCGTCTCGCTGCCTTATTTTGTGGTTGAGATGGGCAATTAAAAAGCCATACACACGCAATACTTTAGTCCCAGACTCACACCTAATAACTGGGCTGTACATCATCACAGCTTCAGACAAAACAAACACATGCAAAAGCAGTAAGACAGACCTATTACTAATCCCACCAAAGGTTTGCGTAACCAGATACTTCCAAGAAATAGGACCGTATTTCCTAAAGTTTCTTACAGTTATCACTGACACGTTACATGAGATTTTCCAAATACACTGTGGCTGGAATATCATTGTCAGTGGCTTCCAGTTCTTGATGAGTCGTCTCTTAACAATCGCACAAGAACAATGAGATTGTAACTGATCTCAGTAGGCCAACATTTTAATCTGCGTGGACTTCTTTATTCAAAGAAGATTTTGGTGCTGATTCCAGTGACACAGAAGAAAACAAAAGTCTTTGCTCTTACCACCTTTAGTCCTAATGATACAAGAAAGCCTAGTGGCTTGAGACAATATTGTTACTCAGAACTTTTGTCCAAAAAAATATCATTTTAGGGCAGCCAAAACTATTTGCAAATTTGAGTCAATCAATAAGATTAAAAATAAAAGTTTAAAAGGCAAATTTTTTTCTCTTGATGCTTAAAAATGAAACCACCAAACAGATGCAAGGAATATGAGATTTAAAATATTATTTAAAAGAGAAAATATTTTCCCCTGTTGTAGATATTGGAACACCTCCTATTTCAGTTTGCTGGTTTGGTTTATTTATTGCTTTGGTGCTCACAGGCAGAGCAGACTGGGTTGGAAAGCGACCCAGGTACAAGCTGTGAAAATTCACCTCACTTAACATCCATTTTGACATTTCAAAACTTCAGATAAACTCCTGCCTACCTGGAAACAAAAGGGAGGTGAGAATTATGAGGAAGATTATTTTGTATTTCTAGAACCTCGCTAACTCTTTGCTATGCTGGTTATTAATTTTGCCCAGAGAACACAAAGCCACTGTCGCTGGATATGAACTTTTCTTCCTTTATCTTTCACGTGTATCGGTATCGCTGATGACAACCGCACACGTCCACGCACGCTGCAAATATGAACCACGCACAAACAGTGGCACACGATTGAGCAGCAATTTAAAGCAGAACATTCTGGTGAAGCTAAAATTAGAAAATGATTATTCAAAACCAGTGCTAGTTCCAGCACTCCTAGCCGATTCTACTCAAAACTGCGCTGTTATGAACACTCGGCCAGGATTAATAAACCAGCTCTTTTTCTGAGATTTGATTTCATCAAATATCATTTGACAGACGCCAATGGAACGTTTACCGTGACATTGCTCTTATCAAACTGCCCGGCATGGGACCGCTTTTTGGAATCATCTGATATATTTATTAAAAGCCTTCGGAAGGTCACTCGCACTGCAAACTAAGGTCAGCCATAATAACGTCTGTATTTAGATGGATGAACTGCTCTGGGCTCCCCCAGCTGCTGAAGGGTCTAATGAGCCAGCTGAGAGTTCCTGTCATAGCAAACATACCCCTTCTCAATTATAACCTGTAGAGCGGGTTGAAAACGCGTGAGCATGTAGAGCTTTAGGAGTAGGCATTTGATGGCGATGAAAGAAATAAAAACAGGCCCAGAGAGAACACTGACACACATTGAAGAAAAAAAAGCAGCTCGCCTATATACTACGGCGAAAGATATAATGCGTTTCACTCTGAACTCTGGGCACGGCCCATATTTATGTCTCTTTTACAGCAGATTGCTAGTGAGTGATACAGTTTGTTTCTACAAGAATCCTGCGGTAATAGTCACAGAGAGCGAAACAGCCTCAGGTGCAGACAGGCCACCATAAAGCCTTCCACACCGCTCAGCCTCCTCCAAGACGTCGTGTTAGCGCGCAGACAGCCCATCCATTATCTCCTGTAAGAGGAGCCGAGGGGGATACAGGGCTCTGGGAAGGATTCTGCTTTGGTTTTTAGGGAAAGGAGCCTGAATTCAGTGTGGAATACACACGCTGCTGACCCCTCTGTTTCAGAGCAAGCTGCCTGTCTACCAGAGGAACCTAACAGAGGGCATTCAGGGAGGGATGTCGAGAAGCCAGAACAACGTTGATCAGATGACGATGATGATGGGAGGGTAGGGCTAAAGCCAGAGGAGCTGGGGTAGCTCCACTGTGGGCAATGACTTTGCCTGTGCCACAGGTCACAGTGACCACCCTCCATTGGGCTGTCACACAGTGTAATACAGGCTGTCCTACGGTAACACGCAGGCACTCATTACTCGAAAGGCAGAGGGAGTGACAGAAAAGGGCCTGGGCTGTGGAGCGGTGCTGGGACAGGCCAGCCATGCAGATGCCACAGAGGTCCCTGTGTAAGCCCCAAGGCCACCCCGGCGGCCCAGAGCTCGGCCCCGCCTCGCCCAGACCCGGAGCCCGCAGTCTTCCCGCTCCGCCTTCCCCTCAGGGCACTTGGCCCCGCAGAAGCAGAACTCCTCGCTGACAGGAGCGTGGCTCTCCCTCCCTCCCTCTTTCCAATCGATGAAAATAGTTCGAAATCAAGCGAAAAAAAATAATTATTTATTTATATAACGGCAAGGGCCAGGTAAAGCCGCGGCCGCACCGCTCGCACCGCGGCCCGCCGCTGCCATCTTCAGGGCAGCGCCGAAATGGCCGCCGCGGCCCTGCAGCCGAGCAGAACACGGAACACATTCGTAGAATGAAACAAGTAGTCGGAATAGACCTAAAATGACCACCTAGTGCAACTGCAACACCTCGTAATAACCGCAACAGCGCAGAGTTAAACCCCGGTGCAATGCCAGACTCGTACTAAGACTCAGCGATACAAAACTCGGGCACAAACTGCATTATTCATGACTGAAGGAGAGGGAAATGTTCAAAATAGCCCCGGGTATAGGAGACCCTACTTAAAAAACAAGATGCTTTGGTGTCAGTTTGCTCACTGCTGCCCTTCACCCTGTATGAGCGGCCATTTTGTCATCTGGTGGGGACACTTCGATTACCCTTTCCTATGATTAGTCCCTTTCACACTCCCTGATGACACTTTGCACTAATTTCTGCAAGTAACAGGATGATGTGACGGGGCAAGGGTGCCTCTGAAGATCAGAGAGTAAAACTGAATCATTTTGCAGCCTACTAACCATAGATTACCTAACCACAGCTTAATTCAGAGATACTAAGCATGTCAGCTAGTCTCTATTCACAGTGCAGTCAACTCCAGTCATGACACATGACAAAAAGAGCAAGGTATGACACTTGATCTTAGTGATGAGGCAGCTTTCAAGTGTTCAGACTTCTGAGAGGTTTATGAGAAACACACAGATATATTTAAACTTAAAACCAAAGATGCAGCAAGTGTCCTTTGGAAGCTAATCACTGGAACGTGTATTTTAGGTATTCCGCTGAGTGGTAAAGCACAAAAAGTACCTTTCTTCTGAAGGTGGGCAGCAGATGGGGCAGGTTTAGCACAATAGCAGGGTTTTAGGCAAAGATCTGCAGAGCCTTGGTGCCTTGGCTTTGCTATTGTAAACTGTCTGCTTAGCTTCATTTCAAAACACCGGGGTTTGAAATCAATCATAGTTTTCTTTTGGTTGATACTTGTTTGCTCTACTTCTCAGCTTTTAATACTTCACGGCACCGACTCAGAAGTCCGTGCCAAGAACTGCATCACATTGATATGAACAAAACTCTTGCAAATTCAAGCTGGCCCTCAAAATCCATTAGTGCCCTAGGAAATTCGGGAGTTGGAACCGTCGCAATAGAAAGGTATAGATTTGGTTTACATATGTTGACATGAGGATCTCAGTTGCACCCGTTATGAGAGTAACCGCACTTGGTGATGAGTGAGTGGGTTCTCCAAGGGGGAATGGAAAAATCAGAAATGGACCCTGTGTGGGAGCAATACGCTAAGGTGCTGACAGCTTAATGAATAACTTGACTGTTATGACAGTAGGACACCTTGCAGTTCCAAGAGCAAATATTTGAAATCATATGCAATGCAGGAAATGTATATATGTATGTAGAGAATACACGGCTTACCCGTATCACTAACAGATGGTCTATGTTTTCACTTCAGGGGTTTTCTTCTGCACAATCATGAGTTACTGGGGGTGAGAGTGAATCCATAGCTTGCAACTGATGACATAAAATGGAACAGTGTATTAAAGTCCCCTTTTTATGGTGGCCATATGGCTCAGAGGTTTTGGTAACAGCTAATTAAGATGTTTGCCTCTAGCCCCTCCCCGTAAACCTCCTTCTACTGTTGCTCCAAAAAGCTCTAGCCAGTCTGGGGGAAAAAAAGGTGATGATCAGAGGATGGTTCTTTAAGGATAGAGCAGCATTAAAAAAAAAAAAGAGCAAGCCAAAAGAAGTTCTCATCTTCTACATTATCATTTACATTTTCCTAAAGCTTCAGTGGACAATGGGAGACAAAAACCTACCCTGTTTTTTCCTTAAGTGTTTTGCCTACAGCAAGTTTTAGGGGTGCACATTAAAAGAAAGGAATCTGTGAGGATCTGGAAATACCAGTTTCTGCCATGTGTCAGTTTTGAAGACCTGAAGACTGTTCCAGAGAGGCATCTTGAGCTTTAATTACGCTGTCATTCCCTGACACAAGCAAAACCAGGCACCTCTTTCCTACAGATGTTCTCTACAGCTGATCCCATCAAAATTTTTTTCCTTATCTCATGAGAATGGATGGATATTTTTGAAATCCATGGGGTTTGTGATGTTCCTAAATTATTCATGGGTGACTTAATTTTGCAGACTGCTCAGATTTTGAACAGTTTGGGTTTTTTTCCTTCAAAGTAACCTGTGATATTTTCATTAAGAAATTCATGCTCTCTTTCAGCACCCTGTTCAAGAAAATTATGTTTACTTTTATTTTAGCAATTTGTACGGGTATTAAGAATACAATATTTGCTCAGTTTCCAGTAAATAGTGCTTCTAAGTCCTTTGTTAATGTTATCTATAACAAAATCCAACCCAAACCAATGAAACCAAAGACTTGGAAAGCTGAAGACAGCTGCTTATCTAAAGCAGTGGAAAGAATAGGCTGAGTGACAGCAGAAAAATGAAATGATGGAAGTCCTGTAAAAGTCAAGGTGCTCCTACAGGACTAGTGAGAAGACAGTTGCTGCTTGTAAAACATACTGAAGGAATTTAGTACCGCTGAAACTGAAGTGAATAACTGAATAAATTTCTATGATGAAATGAAATTCACAAAACCTGATGACTAATAAAGAGTAGCGCCTGGGGTTTCCTTAAAGCAAGCAGAACTTTCCATCCTCGCTGCTCTTCTAGCTTTAATTTTCTGATTGTTACACACAACTCAGTTCATCTTCTGGGAGTCAACTTTCCAGTCCCACATACAGGATTTGGTAGGGCTCAGTCCTTGGGGAAAGACCAGTCCAACACAAGCATTTCATGCGAGCCTGGCAAGGTAATTGTCTCCTGCAGCTGTCAGGACTAATCACTCAATGGAAACCAGGCCCCAGCGTTTGTGGTAGCCTGAGGGCAAGCAAAATATCAATTGGGCTACAAATCAAGAGTGCAGCATCCTCTTGCACCATGAATCAGTTAAATGAGACAAGCAATTCACGTGCTAAGTCAACATGGTCTGTATAAACAGGAGTTTGGAAACTGTATTTCAGTGATTTGCTTCACCTTATTTTTTTAAAAGGCAGCTAAAAAAGAAAGAACATGAATAAGCTGCTGGGGCTGGACAAACTAATTTGGATTAAATACCCACAATTCTGATGTCTTCAGAGATTTGGACTCTCTAGATAAGCTATTTTGGCTGAAAAAAGTTACCAATTGTTTTAAAAAGAGCTACATACTTTGGTCTTCTTCCTTTAACTGCAGACCTGAAGCAGAAGTATAATATACTCAGTGTCACTTGAAACCTATTCTCATCCATCTGCAAGCAAACACTGGGTATCCTCGTGCACTTGTGATTTGCAGACTAAAGAAACTGGAATCAGCTGTTAAGTAGGCAAATCCTTGTGACAATAAGCTGACAAATGAAACTTGGCAGTTTTGCCTGAATTTTTCCCTTCATCCCAAATTCACATTTAAGTACGAGAATCCAAACCAGAAGAAAGCTGCAACATAAAACCTGGGAATTACTAAGAGCAGGATGGTGATGACTACGTGATTGTCACTTTGTACAAAAGCAGAACTGAAGAATTCCCGGCAGGTTCAATGGACTTTACTGGTTGTAAGAAGAATAAAAGACAAAAGCAAAATGAGCCATATGAAAATCAGCTGCAGCAATCTCCCCTCTGGGTACAAATGTCTCCAAGGTGAGGGTACACACAGCCTCATCCAGATACTTTACAGATGATTCTTGAGGCAGCGACATGGTCAGGAGGAGGAAAGCCTGGGACGTGCCATGAATAGGATTAATTTAGAGGAAGCCCTTCGAGACCAACATAGACAGTTATGGCTGAGTAGAACTTCAGCTCTGAGCATGGAATGGGAGGAAAAAGACACAAAATAAGAAATATTTTTTTAAAAAGCAGGTCAGAAATGGTGGTTTATGTGTCAGTGGCTTTCTGTTTAGATGAGAACACCTCTGGGCTGGGGATGGAGTATAATGGTGGGCTGATAAGGGGTAGCTCCTGCCTGAATCTCCTCCCAGTCTTCCATCTGAACCAAATCATTCACATCTACCGTCTGTCTAGCATCACTGGTTTTCTTTCAAGGTAAATATTTTCCTTCAGTAACAGGTCCAGTAATGGGAACCCAGCCCATTTGCACCATCTTAAGTAGGTGATATCCGCATGTTTCTATAATATACATTTGTAACACACAACAGCTCTCCAAAAGCATTCTCCTCTCACCCTGCTCCTGCACTGATGTAACTCCAATACCTCTGCTAATCCTTTTTTACACTAAGAGGGGAATAAAAGTCCTAGTGTTTCTAAATATGACTCTACCAACATACTACAGACCCTTGACTGTAAGTGCAAGCTGTGGAGAGCACAGCCTTGGACACCAGGTTGGACTCATCAGCTTTGGATTTAAATCATAACAGCCACATCTCATTTGAAAACGAATATGGAAGAGAGTTTAAAATGGAGTAAATAAATGGGGTTTGGGAAAGGAAGAGGATTGTGCCTCCTCAAGGTGAAGAACAGGCTCAAAGTTGAGCATTAGTCTTGAGTCATAATAAATTAATATTTCTCTTTGCAACAGGAATAAAAAAAAGAAAATATTGTGGCATAGAAATGTGTAAAGATACTGACTAATAACACTTGGGAATTGAATAAGTCTTTATAGTATAGAGAGGCTTCATACCTGACATTTTGTTGTCAGGGTGCCTAAAACATTAAAAAACCCCAACTTTTAATAGGCGCTTTTATGAGTAAAAAAGGGTTCATGCTTTTCCATGGAATAAAAAAGCATAAATCAAGTTTTTTCTCTGATATTTTTTTTTTCTTTGCATTGCTTTGGCCTTTACAGGGAGACAGTCAAATTTATGAGAATTTCTAAGTGCCTGAAAAGCCAATATTGCGCTTCCAAAAGCCAGGATTTCAAGTGGAAGAGAGCATTCTGCTAACATTTCCTATGAGTATGAGGTGTGCTTATGTTCACTTCCACTGTAAAATACACAGCACCTTGAAAAACCAAGAAGGAAGATGCTCTGTGTGCTTTGCCTGATCCACACAAGCAAAAATCCTCTAAGACCATCATCTGTCAGGTCTTGAAAATGCAAAACTGATGTAGGTGTTCTGGCCATCACAGAGCAGGATGGGAGAAGGTGTCATGAGACCATCACCTTTATCAGAAGGGAGGGGAGCTATGAGGTTATTACTTGTAACTTGCTCACAGTTCTGGGAAAGGGGTAAAGCTCATTAGAGCTGGATATCAGTGCCGACTTCCCTCTCGCCCCCCTCCCTCCGACTGCCACTTCATTCTAGACGTGAAGAACAGACAAAAACTTATCATTGCCAGTGTCTTTAAAGATGCCCACACATGTTCCCTGCAGACCAAGGAGAGGGGAAAAAAAAAGTCCACTTTGTCTGGACAGGTATCAGTTGTAAGCTTGTCTTATCTTCACACACCCACCAAGCTCCCCATGTGGGAGCGGGACTATCGCTGTACAGTGTGCAGGGTGAACTCCAGCTCTCCCTTCTGAGAGCTGATAAGAAGGGATGCATGAATTGCCCTTTTCAGCCAAGCTCACGGTGTGCAGCCAATCTTTATCTCCAGTCTTAAGGAAGGAAAAGCAGAAACCAGCTAAAAGCCTTTCTTTCCCCTATTCTCTGATATTCTATAAGTCACATTGGGAGATTAATATTGCAACCCGTCCGTCCTCCTCCTCCCCTCTACCCCCAAAAAAACCCTCCCTGTTGCGGCTAAGCAGGCTGATAAACTTCAAAATAAAAACAGATGTGGCAGGAGGAATGATTTATGGACTCCCCCACACACTTCAGTTTCTACATAATGCCAGGGTTGGGGTTTTTCTTTTATTTTATTGTCCACCTAGTATTATTCAACCCTTTTCTACTTCCAAATTTGGACAGGAAGGGAGGTGGGGACAATACCCAGACCTAGAAATACCAGTATAAGAAAGAGTGAAACGCTACTGCAACTTGAGGGGCACTGCCAGAGATCCAAACTGATGGCTGTCAGCTCACAGATGCAAGAGAGAAGGGAAAACAACTTCTATGAAAAGGAAGGAGGAGAAAGGAAAAAAAAAATAAAACAAAAACAAATTTCCTCCTTTCTGCTAGTGGAAAGTCAATAAAAGAAAAAAAGCAATAAGGAGACTTTTTATTGGTCAATAAGCAGAAAGTGAATGGAACTGGGACAAGTGGAAATGAGGGTGATAAATGTTGTAGTGAAAAAAAACACAACAGAAAATTGGAGATGTGAAAGAAAGATAAGAAATGCTCAAATTTCATCTGACAAGCAGCAAATACCTCTGAACTGCATTCCAGGATCTCCCAGCTCTTCCCAGTCCGAGGTGGAAGAGGACAGCTGAAGACATACTTCAACGCACATCTTTGGAGAAACTTGGAGCACAAACTCTGAGAGCAGGGAAATGCGGTTCAGTGGCACTGATTGTGTTATTATGACGAGTCTTGGGATAATCAGTTTTGAAAGCTTAGCTTCGGCTGCCTTAAATGGGAGCAGTAATACTAATTACTGCTATTTGATCGTTAACATCTCCACTGAATAACTAGGTCTGCAGAAAAGGGGATGCAAATTGTCTGTCTGCTGCAGTGCTGCACTCAAGGCCTCGTGGTAAAAGAGATAAAGCTGATTTATTTTTTTTTTTCCATTTCATATTAAACATCCCCAAAGACACGTGCAAAAAATCCCTATCAGCGTGTAGGTAAATTCCTAATAAACTACATGTATGGAAATAGACTTTCCTGGACAACAGCCAGGAGAGGAGGTGCTTGAACTTGAGGCAGTTGCTTGGCATTAGCTGCTGGTATCTGTGCGCTGGTTCAGCTCACATGCTATCTAGATTGCTTCTCTGGCTTTCTAGCATTTCATGCCTGTTTTCACTCAAGTGTTTATTTCTATAAACAGACCTAACCTTAGAAAACAATATAATGACATCCTTCCTGGGGGAGGAGGGGGAGAGAAGTTTCCTCAAATTACTCAGGAGGGTTTCCGCTGGCTTTTTATTTTCAATAATCCAAGAGGTAAATGGCCGCTTTTGAACTCTGCCCTCTGCCCTTTTTATTTTGCAACTTGGGCAAAGATCAAGCCCAGAGTCAAAAGTGTCAGCAAAAATGGCTGTGATATGCGTGTGCTTTCCTTTATGAATGTCCTCATGATTATGTTTACAGAATTCATTATAAACTCAGGGTCCAGATTAAAAGCAAATGTCTAAGTGTCCTGTGGGGAATTGCAGGGTTGAGGATGCAGCTTCTAAGAGATGGGTGGGATCAGCAGGGGGTTATGAGCATTACCAGGGAAAAAGGAGCAGAGTCGTGCTAAAGGTGAAACGTGGACATGGAGGTCACCAAGGGGACTGGAGGTAAAGGTGGGGAAGACACAGAAAGTGCTTCACCACTTCAAACCCAAGACAGAACACTACAGGACACCTCTGTTCCTATCGGACACACGGTTCTAGCAACATCCAATTGTGGCAGAACCCCTGCTGAAGAAAAAAAAATAATCAATTCTATCCACACAAAACTGGAAGAGCCTGAGACAAGAAACGATTTAATAGAGCATATTGAAAACAGCACTCAATCAAAACCTGGACTCCTCCTGAACATGTAGAAGGGACATTTAGTAGCACGAGCTGCAGGCGGCAGCAGCACGCACCAGGGCAAGCCAATGACATGCCTATTTATCACTATTCATACTGCTCCATCTCCAACCCGCAGATGAACATTGGCATCTCATCTTCTGTTACTACTCAAGGTCTCTGTGCCGCAGACTCAAGGGAAAGTAAAGCCCTTGGCTAAAATAGATGGTCTAACAGTAGCATGTCCGTTTCGATTGTTAAATGGCATTTTTCATTTTGAGGAAGGATCTGGGAACACCAGAGGGGCAAATAGACTAAATAGGTCCTTTTCCTTTGGAAAGAGCTGCATGGTAATTGCTACTGACAGGACTCCTTTCTAGCGGTGAGGTCTCAGGAAGAACTGGAAACCATCTTAGAGCTGATTAACGTGAGGTGTTATCCCTGACCCCTGTCACAGAGAGACCCTCTCTACATCCAGCATCAGTGACAGGGAAGTAGTGGATATTAGTTGATTTGGGGTAGGACTGGAAGTGGATGAAATGTAAATTGGTTTAAGTTAGTTCCTGAAATGCCTCTAGATAACTTGTTCACTTTTTTTTTGTTATAACTATTTTGAGACTGTCAGTGCCACTGTTCAGAATCAGTCGTGACAGGACTTGGAGAATCAATGCTGGGATTTTTAAACTCTTCTGGTAGTGAGCAGGAGATGTCAGTGGTGAAGGTGGGACCATCCACAGTGCTCTGAAAAAGAATGACTTTGGATACTCCTGCCTTCCCTGCACAAAGGCAACTATGAGCCCGACATTGAGAACCTCCTGAAAAATCTCTTGCAATTGCCCGAATTACTAATAGATCTAAGACAACAAAAAAACAATGCTGCACTACAACGTGTTTACATTCTCCTGCACAACCACCTGTAGGCCCTACTAACTGGCACGGAGCTGAAGAAACTTCTTGCAACAGATGATCTGGATTTTTCTTGCAGTTGTACTAAAAGTCTCTTCCCATTTCATACAGTTCAGCAGCTGTAGCATAGCCTACGTAGCTTTAACCGTATTTGATTTCATGGAAGTAAAATGGGCAACTGTATAGCCCCCAGAGACTCTTTAATGGGTCACTCATCCATCAGGTTAGTGGGCAATGGGCCGCTTGTCCTTTGTGGATTGTTTGTACTCTTACAGCACAGCATCCCTCCAGATCTCCAGAGAGCTGCTTTGAAATGGCCAACATTTACCAAGGATATATTCAGATTTCACTTTATCCCGGCTGTCAAACTTTGTGTATTTTTCCAATGTCAAGCAGATTTTAAGATGGAGGAAGGAGATAATGTGATGATAAAAAGACTTGACCAATTTCAAGGTAGCATTTATAATATTATATACAACACAGGACAATTTACTTTTTCCCCCTAAAATTTCATCTGAGTAGTAGTGGAACGTGTAAACCTAGTGCCAGAAGCAGACTTCCATAAAGAAAATATATGTGTGCGTGGCCTTACTCATGCGTGCATGTGCACATGCATGCACACAATCAACCATGTGGTGCTGGAATTTGTTTTTTTCTAAGGCATATTTTTAACTTTCTTTTCTATCAGCTTGTAAAACATGATTTTTATTCTTCCTTTAATGGCCTGGGCTAATTACTCACAATGACCTTTGACCTTCAAGTGCCTTCATTTATGGTAGCGCATTCCTTTCAACAGAAACATATTGGCTTGGTTTTACAGGGTGCTGATGTCTGGCCTGGCAGCCCGAGCCTCAACAGTCCTGCCACCATCTACAGTACCTCCTGATTTCAGGAGTCAAAAAGCATCATCCCTTCTCGGGCCACATTTCTCATAAACACTGTGAAAGCTTCACCCGAGGAGAAAAACCAAGATTTGCTTTCGATATTAAGATATTGCCACTGGAATTTATCTCAGGCAAAACTGTGTAAGCCAGTATACATTTGGAAAAAATGTGAAAGCACGTGCAAATACCTTCATTAAATCTGGGAATGAAGCAAAATTTATCTGTGCTGGTAGGAAGCTGCACCTGATGGAATGCACCAAACCCCTGAGCGCCACAGCAATGCCGAGATGGCTCTTTTAGTTCAGCTACTGATACAGCTCCAGCAACTCTTGGCCAGGCACCTCTACAGTATTGTCATTAATTAACATACCACATGGAAGACATAGTTCTCATCTCTTCCAAAAAGAGAGGTCTACTCCTCAGGATTTAGAAGCAAGAGGGTAAAATGCAGGCAGGAAAAAAAAAACCAAAACCAAAACCAAAAAACAACTAAATAAAAAACAAACAAACAAACAAACAGGCACATCACACAAGGTTAACTCCAAAACTGTTGCTAGAATTCAGCACAAACACCGCTGAAAACATCACAAGAGTTCTACCAAACACACGGAAGCTACAGAAAAAGATGCACAATCCTGGTGTGTCTATTCCCAACATCAGCAGGGTCAGATGCAAGCAAAGAATTAGGGGTGGTCTTGTAGCTGGAGCAGTTAGCCAGGTTTTAAAAGATAAACCTTCTATATCAACCTCTCCCTGATCTTTAACAAATTGCCTAAAATTTGAAACTGGAAGTTGCTGATTCTTCTGGCCTAAGTTCAGAAAATTATGAAAGCTCTGCATTAACATAAAACTTAAGAGCAACCCCAAATCTGTTCAGAAAGCTACTTAAGCACCCAGCTGAATTCTTGAATAAGGAGGGTGAGCTGAAATGGATTTTCTCTCCCAGCTTTTTGTGCACAGAACTCACACCTTGTGATGAGAAGCAGTAACATTAAATTTATTAAAGCTACTCAAACACTACTGCAGGGCTAGGAATACCTAGTCAAGCAGAATATATATGGATATTGTGCAGTGCAAAAAAAAAAGGGAAATAGCTTTGTCAATCCCTGCTTACCTAAAATAGCAAAACAAGCCAGAAAAAAAGAAGAATGCCTAGAAGGAGATGCGCTCCATTGAGCTATATTGCTAGAGAAAGAAGAGGAGGAGTCATGCAGAAAATTAATGTGTTCGTAGGTGTTTTGCAGTAGTTACACAGTTTTCATGATAAGCCTTTAAGCTTTTGGGTTATTTTTCTTGGGTCTTTTAGATTCTTTCTTTTTTTCTTCCTTGGCCTCCTCTGCACTAATACAGACTCTCCGAGAAAGACCATTTACTTACTCTGTTGTCAACGCATCTGGACGTCTTGTCAAAACAATATAATTTTACTTTGTAACTTTTTGACACTGGTATTTATTGCACCTGTCTTTAGTCATGATTTATGACTTGTCTGGTGAGTATTACTCTACAGCTCCAAGTTTACAATACCAGATAAGTGAAGCATTTGAAGTCCCGAATGGGCTACAGATTTATAGATGTGTATTTCCCTCCCCTCCTCCAAAAAGGGAAATTAAGATGAGCATTTTCTCCCATTTTTCTGGGTGGCAGAAAGCAAGATAATCAAAAGTTCTTTTAAAAAAAAAAAACAAACACAAAAAAAAAACTAAAATACAACAGGAGGAGAATAATGTTATCTGCTGCAGTCTTTATTAGGAGGAATAGTCAACTGATTTGTTAGGAGAGTGTTTGCAGTCAGAGCAGGGGTTTGGTTTAATTAATCGATAGCTGGCTATCAGTAGGACAGGTCAGTGATGTGGACATTAGTGCCGTGCAAGTTACAACATTCGGAAGGAGCCCTCAGTTTGACATTCTGAATTATGAGGTTTATAACACACTTTCTGGGATATTCTCAGCTCCAAAACATTAAGGCCAAATATGTAAAATCTAAACTCTATCTACCTGAGTAACCTCACTGAACAAAATGGGTTTATTCACACACATAATGTTAACTGTGCCTATGAAAAGCCGGTGCAGAACGCGAGTCTAAATATTTGATAAATGTAACAATTTTACCTTGTAAAACCCCCAATTTTTCTTTTCTTCTTTCATTTTAGAAAGCCTAAATTTGGGGCTTAAATCAACTTGACAGTATCCCTTAAATATATAGTATGCTTGAAAGGTATTTATTATTCTACTGCTGTTAAAGCGGGTCTTTCAAATTTGCCAGACTTTAAAACAAATCCGGGCTTCCTTCCTAGTCAAGGTTCTTTTCAAATCTGATCCGGTATTGCAGATGTAACACAAGACTGTTGACACAGTTTGGTTGTTGTAATGTAAGTATCCTTCCAGCGTATCTCTCATCTAAGGCAAAGCAACACGCGAACGTGTGAATGTCAGATAAAATTGTTTTCTAAACATATGGCCGCTTTCATTTGTCAAAATTTCATTAAATTATAAAGGTACTTGACAGGGTTTGTTATTGCAATTCCCTAGGGATATCTCTATCGGTGAGATACCCTGTACTGATCCTTTGGCAGAAATTGGGTGGAAATTCGGGACTGTAGCCTTTGGGGAGCTCCACAAGGAAAACCTGAGATTTCTTTTCCAAGGATTTTTCAGTGTCCAGGTAAAAAGAAACCCTTTTTATGAAAGATACACAGTGAACAACTGTAAGCAAAGGCAAAGAAAACCCTCGCTGACCGTGCTGCTGTCTCAAATACACCCGGTGACTTCCAGCAACAAAGCGACACTGGACCCAGTATCTGGAGGCAGCACAGATTGCCTCTCGTGCCCCAAACTTTGCACATTCTCAAAAGCTTTGATGGACTGCCAATGAAAATATTGGGCAAGCATCAACTGTGCGGTTGCCACGGAGATCTAGTAAGCCAGGGCAGTGGGAGCACAGATTTCCATCAACAGGACTTTAACAAAAGCCTTGATTCAGTGGCAAGCTCTTCGGTTAGATGCTTCTGGGCTTTAGCAGGCTACACAGAAAATGGTGAATTTACTACTGAGCTTGCTAAGCAATTGCAAATTGTGATTCCTTCAGGGAAGAAAGCACAGCCCGACTTTTCTTACTGATTCAAGGATTGACCTTTTTAATTCTTTCTTGCCCTTTAAAAGGAGAAATAATGAAGCTGGCTCTGTACAGTCGGATGTAATTCATTTGGTGATACCTCCATTATAGATTTGGGGGCCATAGAATCATGGCATCAGTTTGGATACACCTTCTCATCTCATAAAAATTACTTGCTGCTTTGAAAAGGCAGCAAAAATACCTCACATTGTTGTGACAGTGGCCATCTTGGAGGACGTAAAAATCTGTCTGTATGCAAAGCCAATTAACCTTTTATTTGTGACAGATAAAACTAGAATTTATTTGTCTCTTTAGAGAGCCTTTTGGCAATTTGTGCTTGAAAGGGCCTGAAATATGGAAGATCTTGAGTAGGTAGCAAACAGAAATAGGACAGCGAGATATTTCCAAGATCTCCTCCTTTCAGCTTTTGTCCATAGACTTGTACATGGATTCATATTTGACCTTAATACATTCAAAACAACATTAAACCCATTGAATGCTCTCAGATTTTTTTTTTTCCTTTCACTAAAAACCAGCAAGTTTGTGGGACCATTTGTTGTATATAAGCTGATGGGAACTTGTACTTACAAGTCAGAAGTAGCTGCTTTAGGTTTAAAAGCATAACTTCAGAATTTTGTGACTGAACTTTCCTTAAAAGTGATGTGCATAGGGCTGTGGCATTTAGAAAGAAAAACTAACATTTTATTATCTTATGAAGCCCTAAAGGGAGAATGAAAATTATGTTAAAATAAGAAGCTTGAGTGTTTACAGATTTTCATCTAACTAGAAATATATTTTCAGGCACTTAGAGCAATTAAATTATACATCTTGATAAACATGCACAGATTAAGTGAAATTTTATACAAAGCTTAAACAAAACACAGATCTTTCAAAGATCGTCTGAGGAGAATGTGAAACACCAAACGCTAACGATTTCATACATTCTGAAAATTAAAGTGCTGGTGTTCTCTCCTAGAAGCCACAAAGAGATTGGTTTTCAGGCTCAGTTACAGCAACGATGAAACCAAAAAATACTCAGTCTGTTCACTGCCATTTGCCTGAGCACAGTTAAGTGGTAGGAGAAACCATCTCTGACATTCAGGAAGAACAATCAGAGGAAACAATCATTTCAAACACGTGTCAAGGTGGTAATAACAGCTAACAGCAGAGAGGGACAGCAAGCTTCAGTCCTTACTACAGCCTCCAGCAGAGATCAGACTGTAGCCTGCAATATGGACACATTGTTCGATGGTTCTGCACCCTATGGAAGTCCTTAAGCCTCCCTTGAAGCAGCTGCCAAAGGATACTGTCAAATACTCCCGGTGGATAAGATTTGGCCTTGGCTTGCCCTGTTATTTTACATTATCACTTAGGTGGGAAAAGTATTGCAACCCAGAATGCTTGTTGCATTTAAAGTATATGGAATTTTACCGTTATCCTCAGTGTGACTGGACCTGATCCAGCGTGCGAGGCCAGATAGGAGCTTTCACTGGGATTAAACCACAGCATCCAGGACACTGTCTGGAATTGGTAGTTACTTCTGCATGCAGCTGACATGTCTGAAACACACCTAACTAACCAGGCTAGTCAGCTAGAACCAACAGGTTTAAGGACCTGAGAGATCAGGATGAAATCTCTAAGGAGGAACATCATGCAAGACCAAGATGCTTTGGTCTTTGACCTGGCTCTAATGAAATTATGACCCCATTAACACCACCATCTTACAAGAAGGATGAATTATGTAAGCATACAGTTCTTCCATTTCTTCTGTAGATAATGAGCACAAGTGAATTCTTTTCATAGAAACCAGGAGAAAAATCACATTGCTATTCATACTGAACCAACTCAACCACTGACTTGCCAAGCCTGTGACATCATCACTGGCAACATACAAGCTTCAGATTAGAAGTAGCCTGATGACATCACCCTTCCAGTTTCTATCTAACAGATGGTTTCTGTATATTGTGTAATTTTAGATCATTATTCATGGTTTTGGTCAGTATAATTCAGGAAGTGAAAAAACTGCCAAGAAAAATTGACCTGGAACTAGTTCAAAGAGACTAAATTATTTTATTGATTAGACTCCTTAGCTTTCATTTTCCAGCAGACCCATCATGAATCATCGATACACAATAATATCTGAGTAATTTCTGTGTGAGCTGAATTAAGTGCTCCAAAACAAGGTAAGCTTTGAAGGATTAGGCCTTCAAGCTGTTTGAAAACAAGATAGCTAAGAAGATTTGCTGGGCAGCCCTGAAAGAGGGCCAGAAGCTATTTACTGAGGCGAGTGGTTTGTTTGAACTGGATTTTTATTTATTTTCATATTATACTTGTTGACTTCATATCCGCCTTCAGCTCAGCTCAAAGGCCTGGGAGAGGCATGTTTTTCACCAACAGGAACATGGGCCAGAAAGGAAGGACCTTCTGAGAGGCCTCACCAGGCACAGCCCCAGTGTTGAGATAAAGAACCAGAAGCCTGCTGGAGGAAGGGGGGGGGAAATAGAGAGGAAAAGGGCTAAGAAAGGCTGAAGAGTCTTTATTACAAAGGTTCCCAAGGGAGTGCAGCCATGCAGAAACCTTCATGTAAGAAATACTCAGAGGGTAGCAGTGAGTGAAACTCCGCATCATTTGTCCAGTATAAATACATCTGTCAGATGCATGCATGGCACTGGGTGCACAGGTTGACCATTGGAGAAAGCTTCCTTCCTGACAGATCCTCAGAGAGCAGGATCTACTCCAAAATCAGCAGTCTTCACTCAAAACAGAAATAGGGGGGGAAAAGAAAGTGCAATTTCCAGTCAAGATACTCCACCACCACTAAATTCAGATAACTTCTGCCTCAGAACTCATGGGATATATAATTATGGGGATACTGGGACAGAGTTTCCCTGGACTGGTTCCCTAAACACACGTCTAGCAAATGTCTGAAGCCCGTATTAGCAGAGTGTTAAACTGTACTAAAGCAGGACATGAGAACTTTAGGTGGGAAGAGCAAGTCCCAGTCACAATGGATTAACTGAAAGCATCTCATCCCCTCTCTAGTCATTAGCAAGAGCACAACCACATCACAAGCAAATATCTCCCAGCCTTACAGAAGGAGGATGTGAAGAAAATAACACCTTGGCATCCCAGGATCAGTACTAGCCAGAGGTTTATCCTCACATTGCAGAGTGGCTAAAAATATTGGTGTCTCTTGCAAATGCTGCATCAAGTGTCCTGGTCACTGCAGAGATGCCAGCTGGGTCTCGTAGAGGGGGCAAAAAACACAGTTGAAAGAAACTATCCGAGTTCAGTTTTATGCCCTTGCTCCCCATCATAAATGATACCTGAATATTGCCCCTCTGCCAACTCTGAGGTCCTTTGAAAATGGGGGAAAAAAGAGACTACAATAAATGCCAAGTTTCTCACTGCGTTCCTGGTGTTTTCATAGAGCAGAAGAGGCCATTGCATTGCAAACAAGGCACCTCAGCTGGTCTATTTTCAGACTGAGTATTTAAGATCTTTACAATCAGCAGTCAAGCTCTTCTGTAAACTGGAAGTGTTCTTGCCTTAGATATTTATGAACACCAACAGAACACCATACCCTGGCCAAGTATCTATTCCCTTTACAAGAAGTACAGTTTTCTTACGTTGTCTCTGCTGAGATCATCTCAGCATTTCTTCTCCAGTAAAAGAACCTTCACTTCTCTGAGCATTTCATCTGAGATTAGAAGAAAACCAACAAAATCTGGGCTAACAACCTTTCAGTTCTTTGCTGTACATCAGGAGAAAGTGCAGCAGCTTCTCTACAGGCATTTTTCCTGCTATGTTTAACTAAAAAAGCAGTAAGATTTAATTATGTAAAATGTTGGGTTTTTTTTTACTAAATGTCCTCTTACCCAAAAAATCCTGGATTGCCAAATCTAAATATTTAGGGAAGACATTGTACTTTAATTAAAATCTTTATGGGGCAAAAAAAATTTGGCCTTGACTTCCCAGTCACTCAAAAATAAAATATGGCATTTCAAACCTGTCTCTTTCCATCCCAAAACATATGGTTTGACACCATTCTGGTGTGTGAGAATATTTTACAACTCTGGGTTTTGTTCTAATGTGAAATTAAAACAAATTTTAAAGCCTCGAGGTTGGCTGTGAAGTAGGAAGCGTTGTTCGAATGCCAAATTTAACACCTACTTTTTGTTACTTGAATTTCAGGTGCTGAGGTTGCAAAAGCAAAGGGAAAAGCCGTTTTTAGAGGATTTCTAAACTTTGAGCCCCTCTTCTGTCCTTAAGGCAGACAACCTGTATTTGGCATCCCGCAAACAACTTGTCTGCAGTAATTACGAGACTACGTACAACCCAGTTGTGGTGGGAGCTGCCTCTATGCTGCATACTGGGATTGTAATCAGAAGAGTTGTGCGTGGAACTTGGAGTGAAAGATTCTGCAATATAGGCACAGAGAATATTCTTCTTGACTGCAAGAGCAGCCTGCACCCCTGCAAAGCAAATACCTGCTTAATTACCAGCTTTATTTATCCCTTCATTATATGTTTGTTTACCCACAGAGAGGCCCAAGACAATTTTACAGTAGTAAAAATACATTTTCAACAGTCTTTCCAAGCTGACAACAAGCTTTTCCTAAGAACTGCTTTAGCAGAGATTAACAGACATGACAAACTGCTCTGCACTCTCATTTCCAACTAACAGCACCCAAAACCAAAGTGATCAAAGTGATCCAAACCAACCTGTCTTAACTTGAGGGAAGGCTAAACTATGAAAACCTAACAATCTTTGGATGATTGGATTATCCCCTGTGTTCTGAGAAGGTATTCCCTCTACATACACATATCCACTAGGAGAAATATTCTATAGAATTTCCTCATAATTATTACGGTTTTTACTGAGAGTTAATATTTGTTACTCAGAACCATTTTTAGCTTTCTGGTTATTTGGGAATTTTGTTTGCCAGCTGTTCCCATATAAGAAAAAAAAATCATTTTCTCCTTCCTGGTTTCAGTGTCCAAGTGAAAAAAGAAAAAAAAAATCAGTGTGGTGATCAAGATATAATTCTGGTTCCTTTCAAAGCTCAGGCATTAAGTACTTTCCTCAAGCATTTCCAGGCTGGATAGCATCCCTTTCTGAACATCCCACTTCAGGAAGGGGGGGGATAAAATAAACCCAACAAAAACCCCAAACCCACTGACATTTTCCTTATCAGTTGTGTGAGGATCAGCTCAGGATTTTTGCAGTATTTAACACACCGCTTGGAGGAGACAGCCTGGATTTGGAGGAGGATGTCTACAGATAAGACATTTCCCTTGGCTATCTTTGCCAAACCACGTAACACGCTGGTGACTATCTGGTTTATCCTGTTTCAGTATGTTTTGTCTTCATTTTCGTGCTCTTAAAGGAGAAAAAAAAATCACGCTTGGAAAAAATAGGGAGAGTATTCTATAGGCTTTATATGTCCACATATTTGCTATTAACAAAGTAATCTAGTGAAATAGTGGCCAGCTGGAGCAGGGGAGATGATGTTGCATAGTTCTCCAACAGTGACCCTTGAGGACTGGAACAGAGATGTATTAGTTATAGCCAGAAGGGAGCACTTTGTCTCCTAAATCCCTTGGAGTAAGTTGGTTTTTCTTGCCAGTCTGCAATTGATTGAGTCATCACAGGTCAGTGATGACTGTGGATAAATATTTCCTTTGAAGACGTCAGACTTTAAAAAACAGTACAATAAATTCCCGCACATTGGGCCGAGTCAAATTAGCAGGAGCTCAACAGTCACAGCTGGTGTGAAAGGAGTATTTGTGGGACCTAAACTGACACCACCATTTGGAGACACATACAACATGCATCAGGCTCATGTTGCTACCAAATGTTGTTCTCCCAAGGCACGTGAAACTGGCGTCTTCCCCCCGCACCCCGGACTTTCCCTGTCCCCATTTATCCTTTCTCAAGAAGTTTGAGTCCATGCAAACAGTACCTCCATGTCCAAAACACTCAAGATGCAGCTTCGTCTGAGTTCAGAAGAGTTGGAGGAGGCCACCAACCTTCTAACTGGACTAAGACAGGAATACAGGAAAGAAGAGAAAGTATTCAAACCTCCCCACAGATCTTCACCTTCAGCAACACCATGATGCCTAATGAAAAGATCTGGCTACAGACTGTCAACATGCAAAATATTTGGTGCAGCAATCCCTGTAGTGAAAGCCTGCTGATTTCACTAAAAATATTACTATAACCAGTGAAATGCAAAAGCCATTAATGTTGGCCGAGGGAATATATTCCTATGAAGGGAGCTGTCATTCACAGTTGGGGAGGCTGATGGTTTGGGAGATGATTCCTCCTTTAATTCCTCTAAATTAACCCCCAAATTCACTATCAAGGCTAGTTATAGAGTTAAAAAAATTATATTTTTCTAGACCTATTTATTTGGCTTGTTAATGGATTAAAATAGTTCCCAGCTGTGCAAAGTTCTCATTATGTTCATTACTTATAATGCACCTCACAATGAGATGATTAATTCAGCACACTTGCAGGCCCTTCATTGAATGCTGGTGATTAAGCAATTATGTTAATCCACTTGTGTTTGTTTTCTCACTGCTCTGATGATGGTTGGGACCAATTTTTATTTTTTTTTGCTGAATTATTCCACGTACATTCTACAAGTTTTGCTAACATTTGCAAAGGCCGAATCCACCATTCACAAACAATGTGAAGGTGAAAATTGCACATTATTTGTCTCTAGTGGATTTTGAATGGCTAAAAAAAAAAAGTCTTAAGACTTTATTTGGATTCCTCCTGTTTTGGGCCAGCTCCCAGACAGGAGTAGCAGGGTTGTTTTGGGTTTTTTTTTCTATGTCTGCCTTAAGACTGAAGTGGTCATTTCGGGCCATGTGGACATGAATCCTTTCATTTTACTTGCGTGTTCTTATATTGATTGTATTCAGTAGTTGATTTGACCCTTTGTTTCCGTGAGACTTGTAGCAAAATGGGGGTTTTGTTGGTTTTAAACTACTGTACAAATAATATCTGCAAGTAACCCAAATATCATGCTATTCAGAGTCAGAAACCTGACGTTTGCAGGAAGATGACAACTTCTCCATATGATCAGCACCAGGAAAAATGGACAATTATTCCCTTTGCTCATTTTAGAGTTAATCTCTAATTTGATATCAAGCTATAGATGATTAGAAAAAGGAAAGCCATTCTCCTCCTTCTAGATGAGAGTATTTCTGTCAGTAACAAAAATGGAAACAGAAATCCTGTGGTAGGAGAAATATGTAATAAATTTTAACACTCTTTGCTCAGCTTTGTTGGATGGGGCAGTAGTTCTTTAAGTATATTTGTCTGTTACCTACAAAGACATGTGATGGAAATATTTTCAAGAAGCCAGAAACATCCTGCCCCATTCAATATACTCAACTCTCTGGGTGTCCGAGGAACCACCAGCGATCATTTGTAGTCGTCGTCGTTTACCGTTCCGCCAGCTTAACCGGCCACGATGGCCAGCTTCAGTGGGAAGGAAAGGAAAGACCGACCCGAGTTACACCTCAATAGACTAAACAGTAACCCCGCAGCAGTGCCCAGCTTTAGTTTGGCCGAACCACTGGCAGATCTCATGAATAATAGACACAGGAAAAATGCTAACAGACTTCCCACCCATCAGAGGAGCCAAAACCAAAATGCAAAACATTAATGCAAGCCAAACCTGCACAAAACTACCTATCCCAAAAGACCTCTGATAACTTTTAAGTTCCCTCTTTGGAAAAAAATATGATAAAGAGGCAGGTTATAGATGCAAAGCAGCAAGATTTAGTAACCTCAGCCTCCAAGGCTTTCTATGTTTGCCATTCTTGCCCTTAGCTTTTGTATTTAAGCGCATATTCCTAAGAGCTCTACTGATATTTTCTGAATCTAGACCATCAATGACCACAGCTTTTATTTCGGGAGGTCCATTTCCGTAGCAACAGCTCATAAAAGATACTAAATAAAGCTTAGATCTTTGCAACTCAGGTTGATATATTATATATTGGTCACTGCAGTGTGCTGACGGCTTTCCTGCAATGTGGCCTGTGTCTTTTTTATTATGTACATTCTTGGTGAGTGTTGGGGAGATTGATCCCATTCTGGTATCCAGATTTTAAAACAGATGTGTGTGGGGAAGAAAAAAAAAAAATGCTGCAGAGGGTGCAGGAAAGAGATGCAAAAAAGAAAAATATTTAAAAAAATAGACGCTGAGAAAAAGCCTTTCAGGGAGACCAGCATAGGTTTGTCAGAGGACTGTAGAGCAGCATGATAGCATTGGAAAAATACCTTCACAAAAGGGGAGTTGAATAAGCCTGTATCTGGTAGGGAAAGATTAGTGTGATTAGCAAAGGGAACTACTACAGAAGCAGTAAGTTCTCAAGGTCTTTTTGTCCTCAGGTCAAGAGCAGACACCCTTCTGGTAGTGATGTTCTAGCTAGATAGAAATTAATGGTCTTGGTAGGGGGCAGCAGGGTGAAATTTAATCTTCCTGATGTCAGACTACACAACCAGGAAGAGCCTTCTAAATTTACATTATATTCATCGGTCAAGAAAGTGGCACCAAGATTGGGGGGTTAACTAAAAATTAACCTTCGTTCCATATATAACACTGAGAAGCAGCATTGTGTTTTTCATAAACATTCCTGTTGGGAATTTTAACAAAATAGAGTAAAAAAGCTTGAAGGACAGCTGGCAGCCATAGCAAAATCCTTACCATTACTCCAATGAATGATTTTCTTTATTCTTTCCAGTTCCTCTGGAAAACAGCACTATCTGGTCTTTTCTAGCAGCATCCTAACTTAAAGGTAAATCACGGAACAAAACCACTACTCTGGGATCCAGTACCTTGATTTCTTTCATCTTCCCCCCCTCGCCATGAGATGAGGATTCTGTAATTGTGATTACATTGGGGTTTTTTTAACAACTGCTTCGAGGAACTGAAGGCACCTAGTGCTTTACAGGGTAGTTAAATGCAGTGTGGAATTTGCTCTTAATATTCATCCACATGTTTTATGAATTTCCATATTTGAGTTTAAGCCTGCATTTCAAAGCCAGACTTGTTTTAATTCATTTAGGTCTTATACTCAATACCAGTTTCTATAGTCTCCTATTTTGGGAAACCCGAGTTGAACTGCTTAGCAGAGGAGAAAATAGATCAGAATTCTTTTTTTCTCCCTAAAAACTGTGTTAAAATTGTGGAGCCAGCTGTTACTCCGAGACCAAACTCCCATCAAGTTCAGCAGAAGGAGATTGCCATAACGTAACATTAGAAATCATGAAAATCCCAATGGGCAGAAGAAGGTGTTGAAGGGGGGTCAAGGAGCGTGATAGACATGAAAAGGCTTTTTTTGCAGCTGGTTCCTTTCTCCTATCAACTGTACAAAGGCGGGCGAGGGAGAGGGCGGGCGGCAGAGAAGTGAAGCTGGATTATGAAAGGGACACGCTTTCCATCCATGTTCAGGAAAGCGGTGAGACAAAAGGCACCCAGCAGCAGCCACATGGCAAGGGGGCTTCAGAAAACAGGCTGCTTCCTCTGTTGTTTCCTCAGAAGCCCAGGATCCATCGCTTAGTTTGTTTTTCCAAGGAAATAATTAAAGATGTGGATAAAAAAAAATTAACAAAAGATTGACCCTTCCTTTTTTTCCTCCTTTTTCTTTCTGCCTGCCGACTTTAGGGGAAATCATTTTCATACCCCCTCCTTCTCTCTCGATAGACAATGACAGCCCCAACACTGGAGCAGAGATTGGTTTACATCCCAGTAGAAGGGAATACTTAAGGAAACCTTTGGCAGTATTATGGATTGAAGTGCAAGGAGATGGTTTTATCAGGAGGCTTCAAGGGTATTATTGTCCAAATAAACACTTGCTTTGCCAGACATGATCTACAGCTGCTGCACAGAGACCCTTGAATTTCATCTGAATTTCAATCTCTGTCCTTTTTGCCTTTCCTACTTCACTGTTTTCAGACCTCAATAGCCTACTGTACTGGATTACTTCATTTTTTCCATCTTAAGAGGCTTCACTAGGCTCTGACTCCTGACTTCCTGCCCATGACTCTAGTCCCCACTTCATCTAGATTTAGGAAGCTTTAACATGCTTTGTCTTTCTACTTTTTTTTTCCAGTTGCCAGAGGACAGGATGCTCCCCCAGACTTTGCTATCATGATGCAGCATTTCATTACTGACCAGTTTCAGCAGAGCAGAGACCCCCCCCGGCACACATCTCCTCACACATATCAGAGGCAGGCAAATTGCTTCAATATAAAGCAAGAAGTAGGTGAGGCAAAGTTTCCAAGAAATTTCTTAAATCCTTATCACTTTCCAGTTTCCTATACCCACGCTGTTCTAAAGTCTCACAAACAGACACACAACAGAACAGGAGGACAAAATGTTTCTATTAAAAAAAAGTTACCTGAAAGTTTCCCTAAAAGACCATTACTGAAGATGTATCAATTACAAAAAAAATACCTGCAAGTTTCACTAAAAGACCATTTCTGTGGACTTTCGAGCACAGAATTACAGAGACACAACAGCAGAAACAAGGGAGGCTGTTTTTCTTCTAGAAACAATGCTTCAAAGAGAAACCACACCAGCAAAATGGCCACAAACATAAATCTCTTCATATAACACTGTAAGAAAATAACTTTTGTTTGCTCCTTTTTATCTTTTCACTCCTTCTCTTCCTGCCTCTTCCTCTCACTCTTGCTTTAGAAGCTTTCTGAGGTTTAAGCACTCAAAACTACAGCCATGGCTTAAGCATGAAACAACCTCACCAACAAGGCCACTGAAAACCATTTCAATACCATCATAAAGAATTTAGCCCAGCACTTACCTGAACACCTCCCCTTCGCACTCGAGCGCCAACAGCTCCCAGGAACAAAGTCTCTCCAGGCTCCTTTGGGCTGATCCCTTGACTTGACCATAGTGCAAGAGCAAGGACTTCACCGGGAGCACTTCTCCAAGGAGCCAAAGGCAGGCAGGGGCCCACAGGAGGGTTATATTGGGGGATTGCTTTGCAGTGCAATTGCTCACACCTGGGTGCTCAGCCCCACACACTCATCTGGCCATGAACCAGCTCCAGCTGTAAGCAGTCTTTTCACCCACCGGTTTGGCTCATGAGTAAAATACTCTGAGAGTTGCTTGTAGCATTGTTTGACATTCTGATTAATTTCCTTGCTTTAATGACACTATTTTTGGCAGATAGATAAACTGTGATCTGTAACAAACCCAGGAAAAGCAGCCTTCCAATAAGGGCAACCTTTCCGTGAACATCCCAACAAATAGATTACTAATAGCACACACATTGATACCTTAAATGCATTACTACTGCTGTTCTCAAGTAGTTAATACCCTTGTAAAGCTTAGAGATGTGGGGAAAGTTCTGGGAAATTGAGCTCACCGATTTTAATCCCTGTCACAAATTCAGAAACATTTATTTCTAGTATTTAATCTTGAGAGCTACTGAGTTGTGATATTCCCTGCTTACTTCAGTTTAGGGAATGCATACATTTCTGCCCAACATAGAAATGCTGAGTAAAACCTTGTCCTTCATTCTTCTGCACACCTAAAGAGACAGGATATTTTATGTCCTGGTTATTGCAGGTGACATTCTGGAGAACAACGTGCAGCAAACAAGCCAAGCTTTAAAGGAGAACTGGATTTTATCCAGTACTTTGGTTTCTTCACATGCAGCTGAAGAGTTAATGAACTGGGTTTTCTGTTTGTTGTGTGCTTCCAGCCATCAACCTTCTTCCTCAGCTTTGTGAAGGCAAATTTTGTATCCCCACTACATGTTGGGACCAGAGGTGGCTGCTGTAGCTCTCCCATTTGGATGCAGATAGGAATAACACATCGAGACATCCTCAGCTGATCAGCCCTTGGGTTACAGCGCTGCTGTATCCACTGCTGCAGGAGGCCAGCAGCTCTGAGCTCGCCGAGTGTGCAGGTTTTGTTTGTTTTTTATACCCAAAAAGCAAGACTTCATAAGTTTTGCCTTTCAAGCCTTAATCTCTAAGTTCCTCACTTTCCACCACCTACTCAAAAACTGAATGCAACATTTCTAAACCACTTCAACTTGATATACCCCATTTAGCTTGCTAAATCTAAAGAAGCCTTTCACAGTTCTCCTGGTGATGGGCATCAGCATTAAATGTAGCATGTGGGAGCCCCTTGCTTTGAATTTCCTTGGGGCATAGACAAGCTCTGTTGTTCCTACACCTTGATGAAATGATGAGACAAGAAGGAACCTTGTCTAACTTAACTGACTTTGGGTCTGGGCTTCAAAAGCTGCTGTCAGCCAGGAAGGGGTAGATGTTTAGACCATTAAAATTTTCTCCTTGATTGGTCTGGAAAAATAGAGAGCCTTACTTTCATGCTAGCAAATGCAATATACATATGCAACATAAATACAAGTTTAGTTTCTTTCTACGCTGCACTATACTACAAATAAACAGACCTGTCCTTCACAGACACGCCAGCAGGATTCCTCCAAATGTACCACGACTGCCAGGACTGTAGGACAGTTGTTGCAGTCCTTGATTATGTCGTCAGCACATCTCTGTTTTCCCATGAAATTGAAGTAATTACCGGCTCAATGCAGTCCTGTCATTGAACCATGATCCTACAGTTCTGATAATAAAACTGTCAGGAGTTTTTATTTATTTGTCTGATTCCGTTAAAAATAAATACATATATATTCAAGAGATTCAACTATATGCATGACTTTTATGTCAATTTGTAAAAGGGCACTTTTCAGTCTTTCTGTTAAAAAAAAAAAGATAATTTAGAGCACTACAAGAAGAGATAAACGCATCTCATCAACTTTCCAACCAGAAATGTTAAATATTTAATTTTTTTTTGCATGTCTCTCCCTTTGGGCTGTCATAAGTCAATGGCTTTTGCTTGTTTTTTGGCAAGAACCTATAGTAGGATGCTCCTGATTATAAATTCCATAAACTATTGGTTTCCAGTACAATAAAGGAAGATCCTGACAAGGATTTCATTCCTATTATGGCTTCTCAGTCTCTTTGAAATTATGTCCGTATAGGGCTGAGGCAGGGTACAGTTTTTATCTTTTGAACACTGTTTAAGTCTCATCACTGCATCTTGACTCTTTCTCACTCCTTTCTGGAAGCACTACCATCCTGAAAACAGCAGATCTGACCTGAAACCAACAGTAAGCTACATCTGATAACCAGCCTCTACGTACCTGTGTGGTCTGATGTCAGAGAAATAGCTTGGAAATGGGAAATCAGATGAAATTACATGATTCTTATCTTTTTCCCCTATAGAGGGCATGAGCTGCTGATTTAGAAGTTGCTCCAAGTGAAGGGAAACTGGGGAAAAAAAAGATTTTTTTTCACCAAGTTTTCAGGACTTGTAGCAGATATTAGCAAGGGGCCCTAACATAGTTATTAGCTATGCAAGACTATTGTTTATTTTTACACAGGAACTAAAGGAGAAAGTATCTATGCTTATTTTTCTTTACTTAGCTAAAGAAATTGTATAGCTTTTTGAAAGGGTTAAATAATTTCCTCCTTTCCTGCACTCCTAAGGCTTCTCTCGCGTGCGTGCGCGCGCGCGTGAGGTTCCCCACTAACCACAGCTCTGTTTTCCAAAAGGAAATTAAAATGAAATACAGCAGGCATGCTGGGACTTCACACTTCAGAGACTTATAAAGCAATATCGCCTGCTTAAATTGATTGTCACTTCAACTGCCCATAGCTACTCTTCAGGAAGGGAGCTTAAGGTTTTACTGTTCTTAATGGGACAATATCTCTCTCCCAATGACTTAATTTAGGTTGTGCTGAGACTCCTATTAAAAGCAGAGCCATTAATATTGCATTAAAAAGACCTGTGATGTCAAGGGTAGTGACAGCAAGTTACTGGTCCATCTCCAGGAAAGCTTTTTCCCCTGGGGATGCCAACATCCCACAGCAGGCTAGGGAAAAGGGCATGAAGAATGAGATGTACTCCTCAGCACTTTGTCCCTTTGTCTCTACGAGGTCTGCAGCTTTTCTTGGTGTTGCATTGTTTGTGCCTGTGCAATTGTTACTTTCCAAGTAATGAAAGAGCTGGTGACTCAGCTATTGTAAATATTACAAATGAAAATGTTTCTTGTCCAGAGAGGACGCGCAAGCAGGGAATTCAGACGTGCTCATTTCTGCATCTCCTGTTCCTCCTGGAATGCAGGAGAACAACAGGCAGGGAAAGCCTCAAAGATCTCCAAGTTCCCTTTCAACCCCTGACACCCTGTGATCCTGTGAACAAAGCAGCAGTGGTAGCTTGAACAGATAAATAGCTACACTCGTGGAGATCTGTCGTACATCCAAACACTTACGAATGTTGTACGGCACATCTTCAGCCACACTAAGCTTTTCTACTTCCCTGATTGCAAACTCTAAGGAGTTATGACATCGTAGAGCACAACAAGTTGGGTTTCCAGAGTTTATCTTTAAAATCAGAGGACTCTTTTGGGTAAAAGGAGAACTCTTACTATGAGCTTAGCAAATTAAACTATTTGTTGCCCCACCACAAGTAAAAACAAAAGGAAACAGCACAAAACCAACATGTATGTTTGATGATTGGGTTCCACAGGGCTCTGGCATCAAAATGCCAACTTGGTAAACTGGAAACCACAGCAACAGGGACCCAAACTGAGCTGGGAGACCAATGCTCCCAACTGCCATCCCGGTACCCCAGGAATAGTATTTCTTAAAGATCCCATCTTAATCATAGCCAAATGGAAAACAAACAAACAGAACTGAAAATATAGCCACAAATAAATTTTAAAATGTTCATGAAGTACAAAATGTAGCCAGATCTGGGTGGGGGGCAGTGCCCAGAGCGCAACCCCTGCAAGTTCCAGAGCCGGCAGTTGAAGAAGAGCCAGAGCAACAATGAGCACATTGTCCTGCCACGAGCGAGGGACGGGATGCTCCTCACGCAGCACCACGTAGCCTGCTTCCATTCCAGTGAAATATTACTCTCTTGAAATATCTTGTTGAACCTTAGATACTTTAGGGACTGCTGAAACCCTACGGACTCGGAGTCAGGCGCAGCAGTCAGCGGATTATTATTATGGAAGGATATTTTCCAATTTTGAAGTTGTCAGCATTCATTTCTTTTTGTGGGTTTGATGCACACATCATCTTAGGAATTTATTTGACTGACAAATGCTCTCCAACCCAAACTAAGCCACGCACATAGATCTCACTGACTAGGAGATTGCGAGTTACCTGCAAAGCTGCAGGATAAAAATTGCGTATTAAACCAAAATGGGTAAAACACCTTTCAAGGAAACTTGAAGCGAGAATTCAATGTATCTTAACACCAAATATTTGCTTCCTTACAACTCTTTTTTACTGTTAACTCTAACTTTTGGGCCAAAACTTGCGTTCGTTACAGTGTCAAATATAAATCAATTAGAAGGCCCCCCTTTACACAGTAATATTTACATTTTTTTATGATTAAATATTGCTATCAGTCATCATCAGGCTTGCATGACCTGAATGGCAATATATCAAACCACATCCAAATAAGAACAATGAAAAAAAGATATATTCAAATTTGAGAAGCCAAGGCTTTAAGTGATAATTTGTGGGTTGGGTAAGGGGTAACATATTGAAAGAGAGATGCTGCAATATTGTGAGCTTTATTATCCTAAAGTCTCATTTCAAAATGTGGGAACACCGTTCTAGTTTATGAGGGTGGGGCAGAGGGTAGCTGGTTATAAAACTGCATTAATATAAATCATAGTTACTACAGAAATTGAAAGCAGGTTATGTTGAAGGTATTTCTAAGCCTCTAGCTTTAGAGAAATAGGAAATGACATAGATATATATATAAAAATAAAAATATACATGGAGATCCCAGAAGAAAAATACAGCATCCATAGAAACATCATGAAAGGATGTTGGATACCTACTGATATCTGCAAAATTTGTGTGGCAAAGCCATTTGAAAGGAAGCTCAGGCTCTTGGTGCCACCTCATTTCCCTGGTCATTCCCTCTTCTCTTCCTGGATAATTAGCCAAGAAATCAAAGTCCCAGGAGGCTGTTGCCAGCCCAACGCTGGGGTACAACAGTGTTTATGGCACTCTGCCCTTGCCAGGGACTCCTGCAGTGGAAATCTCCGTGCTCTGTGTATGGCCTGCCAGCAGAATGAGATGAAGATTGACCAGACGAACCTCTTAGAATAATGGGATAAGTGGAAAGGATTTATCCAAACAGGAAACATTCATTTTCCACTTGTGTGGCTGCTCGTGTCCATTCCTCACACACTCCAAAGTCTATTTACCAGCAGTTCTGAAGCTTCCAGCTCTCCTTTGCTCAAACCCTGCTCTCAGTGTCATTTCTGGCCAGATACTATTGTCTCTTTTCCCACGACTTGCCTCGGGAAGGCTCTCTGATGTGTCTTCTGGCAAACTGGTGTTGTGCTGGAGCAGGGAGCTTGAGATTTAGCATGGCTTTTGGGGAAGACCTCATAAAAATCAGAACGAGCCTTCGATACTTCAACACTCGCGATGTTGTGTATCTGGAGTTGGCAGCACATCTATGTGGTTGTGAACAGCTGTTTATATACAGTATACTTATAAGTATGTATATACACACATATATGTGAGCATATTTCCTTTTCCCCCTGCTGCAATCAGCAACAATGACATCAGTATTATCTTCTACCTGACAGAAAATGTCTCACAGCAGAAAAGGAAATGTCAAAGCTCGAAACTGTGACACAAACATATGAAAACTTAAACCTCGAAGGTGACTCAGAACTACATGATGTTTGGGTTTTTTTCCCCTCTTATTTAAATCAAACAGGCAACCAAACAACTTCTGAAGGCAATTTCAGAAGTGAGGGGATTCACCCTCCTGTCTTCAGAACATTCTCATAGCCAGATACTGGATTTAAACTTGAAACTCATGGTAGTCCCCAGGTTCACGTCTCCTTAATTTTTAGTTCTAGGGAAGCAAGATGCTGTGATCAGTTTGCTGAGAGCCTGCTCTGAAAGACTGAGCCAACTGCGCCGCAGGGACGATGTTCTCTGAAGGCTTCATTGAATCCTCAAGATACTGCAGGGAATAGCAAATAATGAAGGGTTGAGAGATAGAGACAAAGGGGATGGTTCTCCACAGGGCATCTGCCTTTGCTGTCATCTGTCCTCTGTCCTCCCCTTCACGAAGGAGAAGAGAAGTAGCATTAAAAAAAAAATGCTACTCTCCATTTTACGTTATTGCAGAAAAGTAATTAAAATCCTAGCTGCTGACTCTTTCCCCTGGGATCAAATTTTTACTGGAAACGAAAAGGAAAGGTGGTTGAACTGTGGAAACATTTACCAGCTGCAGGTATAATACTGTGTCTGTTGTCAGAGTGAACATTTCATTGGTTTATTTCTGGAGGATTATTTAGAGGGTTGTGGTCTTACATCCAGGTCTCAAGAAAAAAAAAAAAAATATAGCCTATGAGGTGTGCCTTCTTTCTACAGAATAGTGATTTGTTATGTGTTTGTCTGAGTTAAATATAGCAGCCAGTCATTCTGCACAGTCCGATATTTTATCCTAACTTTAAAAAAATAATAAAAAAAAATTAAAAAAATTCATGTTTGGATAGATGAAAAAGTCAGCAGAAAAACCACAGGTCTTAGGTTTGCTTCCAGGCTGGTTGAGGTGCTTAGTGTTGTAAAATTCAATAATCAGTTGATATGATCAGATGGTTTCTGCCATATTTCAGTGCTCTCCATTGACTCTCCTCTCGCCAGTGATGATTCCCTCTCCAGTGAGATGCCCAACTGTAGAAAGTGACCTCTGTTCCTTCTTGGGTTCAGTGACTTGAAGATGGGAGAAGTTGTGCCAGGGCAGCTGACGGCTCCGTTTAGTGTCTGGCAGCGATCAATACCAGCTGGCACAGGGAGAATGTAAAAAGCAGCAGCAGCATATGGTGCAAGTTTGCCAGCACAGCCATTATCTGCAGCTCTGAGGTGCTTCCTGTGTAACTGGTCTGTGTCTCCAAGGGAACCTGGTGGAGGAATTCAGTCTTTAAGGGAAAAGTTGTCTCTCAGTGAACCCACCTTGATTTGATGTGTGGGAGGAGAAAAATCCAGATGACCCACCTAATATTTTCTTGTCCTAACAGAAGGTCCCGTGTCACACCACTGGTGCTGCTGCTTGAGGTTGACAGAGATTACACCCTGAACATCTCCTGGGTCAGGATGAAAGAAATAATAGCAGTGTGACTGAACACGTTTGGAGGATTAAACAATTTAACAAGTCATGTAGATTGTGCTTTCTTGATTTTAGCACCCTTTAGGGTATTTCCTTAGATAGGTTTTTTCATTCTTGAACCCAGATCCAGTTTTCTATCACTATGAGTAGTCGCTGCTGCTGCAGGAGGCTTCAGTTGTGATTACAAGCTTCACTGGGAAATACCAACTTAATAGCAGTATCTCTGAATGACATCCAGCACAGATATTTATTTTTCCTCAACAAGATTTATTTGGCTCCCATCCAGGGCTCAGCCTTTTCCCTGTACTCCTTGAATTTTCCTGGAGTTGCCCACTTCTCTTGACTGCCTGCATTCACAGCTCTGGCTTGAGCAGCCCGCAGCCAAGCACATCTCTGTGCCTAGCATGACCTGTCATTCATTTCAGATCCCTCTGCTTAAGGAAATAGGTTTTGTATCATTTTGTACCCTCGCTATGTGACATATATTGGCATACTGAGGTTTTTTTCCTTAATTTCTGCTATCAAGCTTTACATTCTCACTACAGCCTGTAATGGGATAAAGACACCTATAGAAAAATACTGCTGCCTTTGGGCACGAGACTATTTACTCAAGCTAGCCGAGTTAAATGTTTGGGTTTAATAATTACAAACTTTTTCTCTTGCATCAATATAGTGAACCCTACTATTTTCTCCCACCAAAGCCCAAAAAGTATTGACACAGCTCAGCACTCCTCTGGCTAAACACTGATGGGATACTCTAATACTGGGAATCAATACAAAGATCATGGATCAATTATTTTTTTTTCCCCCCAACTATCTTTGACTGAATCAATGCAGAGAAGGCATTGTCTCTATGTTGGAAAGAGTAAGGGATGGAGAGATGCTTCCTGCAAGAATATACCTCAGCTCACTTCTGTTAAGTGGAAATGATACTGAACGGAGCAACAAGTGAATCTAAAATGCTTTCTTGGACATGAGTAGATGCTAGAAATAACATTTGTATCTATACAAAGATGGAATACCATCAAGAGAGCTTCTGGGTAGGACTGGCACCTACCGTGGATAGCTGAAAGTGAATGTGCTATTTCCTCTGTGACTTGTCAAGGGAATCACATCCCACGGAAAGATAAATAGCACTTCATCAAGGAGAGAGGATATGCTGGACCCAGAAGCATCTCCAGAAACAGCTTCTCTGGAAGCAGATAAGTTTAGAGCAAACAGCTACACCTCACCAGCACCTCCAAAGCCCCTGCTATTGCTGTTAGCTTTGGGGAAGAGATTATTTTCTCATAGCTGAGAAAAGAATTTCATAGAATCACAGAAATGTTTAGGTTGGAAGAGACCTTTAAGTTCATCAAGTCCAACCATTAAAAATTTGGTTAAATTTGGTTCTGTTTGTTGATTTTCTCTGGAATAAGGAGGATAAGAGTTTCATGGCATCTACAATTTTCCTTCTGGTTCCAGACAGATGTGGCAACAGAAAAGGAACAGGGAAGGAAAAAAAAGAAAGAGAGTTATCTGAGCATGGCCTGTTCAGTGTGATTTCTACACCGAGGGAACTATTTTTGTTGTTCTACACTTTCAGCACCAGTTTTCTTTTCCCTACTTAGATCAAGAAGGGCCCCATTATGGGCCTTGTGTTGTTTATGATAATGGTATTCTGTCTACTTCATCAAGTTAAGAGTGAGTAAGCTTTTCTATCTTTATCGTTCACGATTTAAAGCTGTGCTGAATCTCTTGCTTCACCCAGAGGAGAGTACCATACATAGGAACATACTTCGGTTTGCAGTTTATTTTTCTCTGCTTTCCCTTCCCTAATTCAAACAAACCAACATTTTCTTTGATTGGTGCTACTCAATCGAAGGATGGTATTTCTCTGGAGTCTCCCTGCTACTCCTGGTGGGTTGGATGTGGGTTGTGACAATAAACATAATGAGATGCTGGAAATAGCTGGAGTGATACCAAGTTGTGGGCTACTTATTTCTTAATCAGGCTTGTTAAATAAACAAAGCATCGGGGCTGAAAAGTGAAAATTTAATTATCTGTTCATTTCTGAAGCTGCTATTGAATCATGAACTGTGAAAGTGGGGGGAGGTAATCATACAATTTAATTTCAAAATGCAGTATATTAGTTTTGGAAAAAGAATCTACTGATGTGGCTAGAAGGTAGCAGTGTGTGAATCAAGAGATAGCCCGGCTTAATACTATTCTAAAATCTAGATTCCAAAACACAATTATGACCACATTCCTCTTTCACTTACAAGCAGTTTTCCATAGGTTATGTCTTGTTCCACTTGGCAAATGTCTGTGTTGCTGAGGGCAATCCGTGACTTGAATTTCACATGATGGACCAGCTCTGAAGACCTTTACATACCCATCACTCTGGAATTCTTGATGGTGCTTGAATTAGATGATTTTTTTTTTATCCTTTTGATTACCTGTGCTGATGTTAATAGTCATGAGTTGCTGGGGGTAAAACTGTTAAAAAACCCTAATTAGTAAAAGTATCTCCCAGAATTTTATTTTTTTTAACTTTTACTGAGTCTCCAAAGCTCATGAGGTCACTCCTGAATGTGTTAAGCAGAGAATAGACATGCACCCCTGTGCTGCTCTGAAATAATCCCACAAATGCATGCTCTTCTGATAGCAGGTACAATAGAAATAGTGGTTTACATCAAGGCTCTGATATATGTGGGGGTTTTTTTCTTCAAATTATCATTTATCAATGCAACTTTCAGTTAACAGCGTTAATAAAACCTCTAGAGAAGACTGCAGAATGAATGCTGTGTATTTCTTAGAGTGCCAAGTCCCGAGTTAAAGCATGAAATGTGTCAAATATTTCAGCATAATTTTTCCATTGCTGCTCATTAGCACTCCATGACAAGAGGAGATCTTTTCCACTCAGCTTCTGCCCAGTCCAGTCCAGAATGCATCAGAAGCTCACTTAGTTCATGGGCAAGGACAGCAAGAAGTTTGCATCTTGGGATGCTGCTTTTCTGACCCAGTCTTACCGATACCCCTGACTCCTCCAGACACGGTTGTACTCATCAGTATCTCTCAAAGATTCTTTTTCAGCCAGATCCCTGATGTTTCCTGACTCTTGGGGTAAGCATCCAGTTTGTGGCTGAAGACTGATCACATACTGCCTGTGAAATACAATCTGTGTCATTCAGATTGCCAGAGCATCCTCAGGATGGATAAACCTCGACACCTCTTATTAACTTTTGCTACAATTCCATTGTGATCAGAGACATTCATGGTTTTTATCCTACTCCCCAAGAACTGAATGATTTGGGGAGGAGAGGAAAGTGCTTCATATTTAGGAGCTTTTCTCCCTTTTCTGTGGTAAGCAGTGATGTTTGTATATGTATATACATGCACACACACATACATAAACACAAATATATATTGTTTTTGCCCAGCTCTTAAAAAATGTTCTGCATCTGGTGCACGAAGCCACATTTACCACAGGCTGGAGAGAAAACATATTAATATGAAATCAAATATTTGGCTTGTTGAATGCAAGATGTAATTACATTCACTTGAACACACTTACACTTGGGGAAAAAACCATCCTTGGGAGAAAAAAAAATAATTTTCAAAGGTGTTTTCATGTCTATCCTGGGAGAGAGAAAAAGCAGGGGTGACTTTGCTCTAAATATAATAATCTGCTTCTTTTTAAAAAAAATATATCTGAAATTTTTTATGCCACAGCTCAAATCCTGTAATTATAAAGTAGCCATTGCAAAGAAGTTTTTCACCTAATTAGTACACGTTGGGTTTCATGGAGCAACTTTTTCACTAAAGATTTAAAAAACTTTTCAGAGAAAACATTTAAAAATAGAGGACTAGAGATTTTGGCTGCTCTCTGATCCCTGACAGACCCCACCTCTCGACTTGTGTTTGTTCATAAACAATTTTCACTACTTTCCAGACGTGTAAAATGAACCTTGCTGAGGACAGGGCAGTGGTTCTGTCCTGGGAGGGTGGTAACTGTTACCTGTAGGATGGACAAGTGGGAGAGGAGCTGCTACAATGCACAGCCCGTGAAATGAGAACCAAGCACAGTCAAAAAAAATGAATGGAGTAAATCCAATCCCAAATAAATTTGGTAAAAAATAGTCATTAATGTTTTTCTGGGAACCCAATCTAACAAACTGCTTAGGCACATGCTTTAGGACTAAGCAGTCTGGTAGTTTGTTTAATATTGATAGAGTTTCCCCAAACTTTCCAAAAACTAAGCACATTATTTTGCTGGACTGAAGCCTGAGATGGGTGAGATGTAACACGGCAGGGAAAGCAGATATTTTCCTTTCTAGGTAGATTATTCAGTCCATATCATTTTCCCTTACACCTTGATATTTCTGGCCCATTTCTGGTTGTAATAATCTTTGATATCTAACAAAAGCAGGAAAGGTTTTTATTTTCAAACATTTTCAGCCAAATTTTGCCACAACTGCATCCCTGGTGTAACCTTGTTCAAAGCAAAGGAGATTTTAATCAGATCTAAATTCATCCCTGAAGATTAAGATAAATTTCAAACAAGCCATAAGGATGGTGTAAGTCAATCTTGTGCAAAATGAAAAAATCATATATTTTTAATCTAGTTTTCTTCTAGCCTAAATAAATGACTGGACTTCAAGAAATACCCTGCTATTGTTTGCATGCCTGATAAGCCATGGTGGAAGCTCCAGGGTTCCAACAGAAAAAGGAAATAGTGCCTGGAAGTTGTCAGTGATTTTTAACTTCTTTTGGTTGTTTTACAGACAAACTCACTTAAAACAATTCCTAAAAAATCAGATGAGACTGCCTCTCCATACACATATTTCAGTGTTGCTTTCTAAGACTGTAAAATATTGGGAACAAAAGGTTGTATCATTTTTTTGCTTGTGGATGTCCCTGCTTGACAATTAGCCAGCTCCAGTGCTTGCAACCGTGGCTTAACTAATGGCAAGAGAGCCAGAGGGACCTCAGCTCCATTGTTGACTCTCATTTTGCTGTAGTTTGTCTCTTTAGTCACAAGGCAAAGTGCTCAGGACTTCCTCTGGACACATCTGCTCGGGACAATTTATGCAACACAAAGTAAAATTCAGCCTTATAGTAACATCCTGGATCTGTTTCTTTTGGGGTAGTGTGTTTTTTAATTCCTTGCGAGTTAAACGGGATGTTCAAAGCCTTGGAAGGAGGACTAAAATAATCAGCAATTTTTTTCTGACAGTTGAGAATACGCCTTCACAGCTGTCAGTCACATTCTGGATAGCCACAGCCTGGCAGGCTGAGGTAATGTCCAAAATGAGGCACACGTGTGCAAAAAGCCCAGTCCCCAAGCCTTTTCAAGACATCACCAATGCCAGATACACTCAATGTTCATAAATAAGCTTCTGTCCCTCACTTATTTTAGGTTTCCCAGCAGCTCAAATAACTCCTTGACCACGTCAGAAATGACAATCGCAGGGACTTCCACAGCCTCTTTATCTAAGGGTCTCAAAACCATTTGATGCATGCTAATCATCTAGGTTACAATCACCACTGAGGGCAAGGGACTGTTATCTCCACCCAGGGATGGAGATAATATCTTTATAGCTATTTTTATAGCTCTATCTTTATGACTTCAAGACCCGTCTTTTTTTTTTCCCCCTACCATATTTAAGGGCATAAGGGAGGTGAAGGTTGAATAAAGCTCAAAACTCTGTCAGCTGGTAGATTTATTTCTTCTCTCTTTTGGTTTGTGGAAGTTATTTTCAGGAGTAATTCTGAAATTGGGGGCTAAAAGGGAAGTGTTCTATTTTTATGGGTTGAATGCAAACCACTCTGAAGTTTGGTGTAATACCTTATTTGTAAGTTAATATTGAATTGAGATATTTCAGTGTAGCTGAAACAAAGCTCAACCCACCTTGCCCCCAGTCATTCAATTCTCCCAATTAGAAGTTGGCAGGGAAAACTTTGAATTCTTCTTTCCAAATCAGCATAAAAAAAACCAACCAAAACCAAACAAAACCAAAACTCAAACTTTCTAGGCTCCCTGGGGACCAAGGTCCAGCCTCATCATGGTCCTTCTCTCAACCCCAATGTCTCATCTCTTCACCCCACAGTGCAGTCAGGGCTCAGGACCCCACTGAGCTCCGTGCAGCTGGAAAGGAGCTGGAATAGTCAATGTGGAATCCTCTGCCCTGAGGATTTCTCTCTGCTGTACCAGTCTGGACCATCAGACTGCAAGTTCCAAGGCTCCAGCTGTGTCCCCAGGGTGCTCCTGAACTTGCAGGGTAACTTGGAGGTGTTGCATTGCTGCCTGGCCAGCAATCCCACTATGCCCTGATGCTCAGCGACCGCAGGAGCTGAAGGTTTCTCTTTATACAAATAAAGCAGCCCAAGTGGGACCCAGAAGAGGAAGACTTTAGTCTTGACATGTCATTCACCTGCAGATTCTTGGTGCTAAAATAAGCCACAAACATTTTTGTTTTGTTTTTCCTCTATTTGAGTTGTTGGGGTTTTTTTTCCATTTGGTAATTCAAGCACTCAGGGTGGTTCCCTTCACTTGCCAGTGTTTGCTCAGGTCAATCCCATATTACAATTCCTATTCTTTGTTTTCTTTGCATCTCGTCGCTTTTGATATCGAGCCAAGTTCTCCACTAAAGCAACACGAGTCTCGGTTCCACAGAGCTGCATCCCAGTGTACAGCCCCGAGACCCAGCCCTCGGTCTCATAGTCTGCCCAGGTTTTATTTTAAACCAGAACTGTCTGAGACAGCACTGGAAAATACCAAAATCCCAGGGAGGACTTGTTTAAAACCCCCTGCAGAAATAATTGCTGCTTAGTGAAAACACTAAAAAGCAGTTTCAAAAGCACATAAGCATGTTTGGAGATTGGACAGTCTACAATCAAGCAAAGACCCAGGGAAACTTTACCTCAGGCTAATATATTTTGTCAACCTTTTTATTTTGTAAGCTGTGGCTATTTCCCACTGTCCAAAATATCTTGCATCCTTCTTCATCACGGTGATGGGTACTGAAAGGTACATGGCACAGCACTGCAGCTACTGGCGTGGCCAGAGAGGCAGCCTGACCTGGTAGCCTAGATTTTTCCACAGCAACACATTCCTTGTGATTGGCAGTTGTATTTATTACACGTTAGAGCATTTCCAGCTTAGACCCAGCGGGCGCAAGAGGAACCCACAGTTGTTGTGTTGGTGTTTGGAGAGGGAATCTCCTCACCTGGATTTTAAGGCTACCAAATTTCACACACGTGTGCCTGTCATGAGGCCAGAAAGTTGTGTTTAGCTGAACATCTATCACCCAAGATGAGGCTTGAATGAGATAAGACTTGGAGAGGGAGAACCCCCCCTTCCTCAGGTCCTTCCTATAAAAAGTCACTTCTTCTCCAGGCTGAAAATAGAGACCTTATTTTAATCTTCATTTTGTCCTCAAGTTACATATTGCACAAAAAAAATCTCTCAATAAGAAGATAGAAAAACTTTCCACCAAAATAACTCGTGTTGGCATGATTTACATCATCTGCAGCTCAGAGATTCAGGAAGGTTCCACAATTCTCCTTTAGTTGTGCCTTTATTATCTGTTAGCTTCCATTTTTCAGCTCTTTATGTTGGGAGAAGCTCATCACTTCATCCAGGGGAGCAAACCTCCTGGCTTCTTCCTTTGGGACATTGGTATATCATGCTCCAAAGCTCCATCTGCCTTCAAAGGTACATTTATGTTCAGATTTTGCTTCTCCTCTAAAGATAAAACAGTTACTTATTTCCACGGCCCTGTTCTCTTGTAGCATAGCTCTCTTGGATAAAAAATACTGGCCTTCTTCCTTGCCATATTTCTGGCTCCCAAGTCACTCATTTCCAGAAGGTCTGTGGTTGTGTGACTCTACCTGCTCCTGAACTTGAGCCTGCTGTCTCTTTGCTAGCCACATCTTCTGAAGTCCTTCCAGTAATGCCTGATGTTCTCTGAGACTTTTATGGGAAATTTTAGATGGGACTTTTTTCTTCTTATACATATAACAAGGGTTTTTTTAATACATATATATAGCACTTTAATATTTTATGTATCTCAACTTGAGATGTGGGCAGACCTATGAAATATCTCCATACTGTTCAACTTAAGATTCCTAAAGATGATAACACTTCCATGACAAAATTCTTTGATTGCTTTTTGCCTTTTACTTATTTACCTTCTCTGACTTTTATTTCCCTGCTCCCATTAAGATTGCAAAGCATATGGAATCCAAAATCACTCCAGAACATAAACTTGAGTCTGAGTAATCATCACATCTGCCAAATGCCTCACCTCTCACTCAAAGCACTGAAGAAACTCTAAACACAGCAAATCATCCCACCTATTTACCCCAAATCAGAGCTATTTGGATGATACAGACAATGAAAGATGTGCTCTGCTCCTCGAGTGACTTAGTAGAAAAGCATTTGAACTTTGTTTTGACAATAAGTAGGGTGTTTAGCTGACAGCTAAACAAACACAGCCACTCACCCACTGCTTCCCTCCCTCCCCAACCTGCAGGATAGGAAGAAGAATCATGAGGAAGACAAAAAAGGTGAAACCTCTGGGTCTTGAGATAAGGACAGCTTAATAATACAACAGTACTGATGAAATGCTAGACAAAGCAAGTGCTAGAGTGGTACCTGAGACTCCAACTTTCCCTGTTCCAGCCACACTGAAGCAAACTGAAAACAATCCCCCCCATGCTGGCCCAACCCTCCCCTTATATAGGGGCAGGACTCATTATTGGATGGACTCTCCCATTGGCTGGCTCAGTTGTTTATCCCACTGTGGCCCCTCCCAGCTGACTGGACCAGCAGCTGCTGGTGATAATGAACCCAGACCAGACCCAGGGCATCCCATCATCAGAGTGTGCAGTGTAACACGTGCCCAACCTAAGCCACAGTCTCTTTTGCCACGTTTATAATCTGATATTGATTGGATCATTGAAGTGGATCATGAAGTTACACGGAGTCCATATAGCCCAAAGTTTGACCTGTAAAATCTATATGGAACAGCAATTTACTTGCACAAGTCGGTTCACGTTCTGGACACCAGCAAGGTAGAGAACAAAGGCAAAGGTTTTATGAGCTGAATGAGTCCAATGGGTTTTGCAATATTGGCATAAAATGCAAATCATTTTCCATCGTGAGACGCATACGAGATAGACACTGACAGATATGAGAGGGCTTTGGGTGATATCCATCAAAGCCATGAGAATGCCATTCATAAATCTCGGTGTAATTTCCTCGAGGGCTGTTGGCTGTTGTTTCATTGGCCTGATGCTGTGCAGTTTACCACTGTTGGCATTTATGCTGTGTATGTAATTTTGAGCTGGATAGTCTTGAAACCATTTAACTTGTGGAAGTAAATTGCTTGGAGCACTATGAAAATATCATTGAGACTGTGTGGTTTTTAAACTCCTTTTCACTGTACTGTGTTACTGAATTATTTCCAGCTGCTTCCAGACACTCCTTGTTGCCTTGCAATAGTAAATCTACACACCCTGTGCCACTCAGTTGATGTTTGTGTGTTTGGAGACAACAGAAGTCCTCCCAAAGCTCTGCCATGAATATTATTGGTGGCATCGCTTATCACAGTTATATTTTTATATTGGGAAGCATTTTGTCACACCTGAGGTTTGTTTCAGAAATGCCAAACATTAAACCACAGGTAAAGCCTTTTCCCACTTTATCTCCAACTGAGTGTAGATTTCCAGGGGACTCAGCTGGGACTTCCACAGGACACAAAGAGTTCTGACAAAACTTCCCGTGAAACAAGCGGTTGAATTTCAGGCTGATGCAAATTCCACACCTCCCAGTGTCACCCATAACAGACAAAACCAGTGGTGCTGCACCATCTTTAAGAAGCTGTTGCCCCAAACATTAATTTAGCCCCCCGTGTTTAGCTATGCTCTGGCTACTGACAAAAATTCTAGCCCATTGGCGCTGGGATGTTAAATAGGAGGCCATGGAAAAGAACGGCACCGTTGTTACCTTTGCTGACAGAGACCTGCTAACAGCTGAAGAAATCCAGCCTTGACTTGACTTCAATGACCCCAAACATGGACGTGATTTAGGTTCTGCTTAGATCAGCCTTTGTTTTGATGTATTTTAATAATAACCTAAAAAGAAAGACATGATGAGCTAAAGCTGTGAAATAAGCAGGGTTAACTCATTTTACTGGATGTGGTCTCACCCTTTACACCAGTCCAAAACTTCTACATTTGAAAATATTTCCATAAAAGTCATGTTGGTAAAAGTCTAATGAGAATTCACCAGGTCTCCTTTACTGTTGCTGTATTTCTTCCCAAAATAGATTGTTTCTAGCTTTTATGAGAGACTTGTTCTAGCTGAATAAAAATAAAATGCCAATGATAATAGGAAAAGAACTGTTAATTGATTTTAAATACTGGTGGTCTTGAATGGAGCCGAAATGAATGACCATGATAATATATTTATGCAGCCCTTTTTTTTCCCAGAGCTCCTTACAAAAAGACTTGCAAATTATTTAAAGAGAAGAGCAGCCAAATGTTGGGTAAAATACGGCCGTTGTTTTCCAGCCCACGCCAATGCTCTACAGCATCTCGGGATGGTTTTCCAATTGAATCTGCAGGAGGAATATTGGGAGAATGTATTACTGAAGCTGGATTTTGTCCAGATTCCTCGGATTTACACACTTTTACAGTGCTTTCTGGGAGATCTTTAAACATGCTCAAGATAACCATCTCCAGTGCCCATCTAGTGCTCTCGCTGTGTTCCAAATAGAGTGTCAAAAATAGCGTGCCCACGATGACACTTTTAGTAACCAAAGCTAGCAGAATATTAATAGATGGTAAAAGCCTCTGCTCTCACTAAACCACTAAAAGCATGTTTGCAGTTGCAAGGGTTTTAAAGTGGTTTGAGTCCCAATGACTTGTTTGTACAATGGGAACTTTTAAAACAGGCCTCCAAGACAGTCTGAACCTATTGGTCATCTCTTCCATTTTCTTTAAAAAGAAAAAAAAATGGAAAAAAAAAGAAAGAAAAGAAGATGCTGCAGTAGTTACTCGCTTCGGGATTTCTCAATATTGCCCTGCAGAGCCATTCCTGAGGGAAACAGAAGCTCCTGCAAGGGGTTGTGTATGTGGTGCTTGCAGGGGAAGGATGGCAGTGACATGCAGCTGAGTCTCAGCTCCCATGTTCTTGCTGTTGCTGATCTGGATGTGTACCATCTGGAGCCTCACCAGCCTGACACCTACATCGCTGCCTTTACCTGCCCCACCAGTGGGACTGAAAACTCCACATTTCTTATCAAATCACAGAATAATTTAAATTGGAAAAGACCTTTAAGGTCATCAACTCCAACCATTAACCTCCCACTACCAGTCCCACCACTAAACCGTGTCCCTCAGCACCACATCTAGATGTCATTTAAATACTTCCAGGGATGGGGACTCCACTGCCCCCCCTGAGCAGCGTGTTCCAGGGCTTGACAACCCTTTCAGTGAAGATCCAAAGCTTCAGAAGGTCCAGTGCTGCAAAGCACTGATCCACCAACAGTGCTGTGATCCCAGTCAAGCCAGCACTGGGTGGTTCAAGCCTTCAATTATTATTATTATTATTATTAAATTCCTCACTTTTGCTGAATTAGCCTTGGGAAATCTCCCAGCTATCTCCACTAACAATATAACAGTGGTCTACTTGGTGAAGGGGTGTGTAATAACACCAAAGCAGCCCTTTAATTGATGTAAAAGAGCAGAGTTTGCTTGGTTTTTCTGTTCAGACTCCCCAGTTATCAATTTCAACCCCACTGTTCACTCCACCTCTGCCCAAAGATTTAAAAACATAAAAAAACAACCCCCAAAAAGTGAAAAAAGTGACAGCGAGCGTAAGGCAGACACAGGGTCTTCCAAACAGTCTAATCCTCCTCCTGCAGTGTGGGTAATTATGTGGCACTTCTGTTTATTTTAACAAACTCTTATCTCTCTGAACAACTCCGTTAGTGACCTCACTCTCCCAGAGGGCAGCTGTGACATCATCAAATGGTGATACTGCTTCCTGATAATTTTAACCCCTGTCATAACCAGTTATAAATTCATAGAGAGGCTTTGGGTTACTCTGCAGACTCCTGAGATACGCTGATTTTCTCTTTGTAGGAGAGCACCTTATCTGTTTTACCTGCCTTGTTAGTGCTCGTTGAACAAAGTGTGGTTAGCAAATAAAGTCTTTCACACTCTTACAGGTGCTAGGTTCAATGTGCATCATTAACCGAGAGTACCTTGAGGATTTAACATTCTAAATATAGTCAGGTTTTTCTTTCTTTTCCTCTGCAAGTTAAATTTGGCAGCTTGGGAAGGGTGAAATGTGCAGTATCACCTTGATACTGGATGCTCAGAGGCATTGCCCCAGTAATATTGGTGTATTAGAGCTCAGAGGCAGTAATATTCAGCAGTAATATTGGTGTATTAGAGCTCAGAGGCATTGCCCCAGTCATACTGGTGTATTAGAGCCATAGACTTACCACTGTTTAAGAATGAGGGATCACGACTTGGAAATCTTCCAGTTTCTGGATATGCCACTCCCAGCCTTGATAACTTGGCAGCACTTGGAGTGTTGAAGAGATGCTTGCAACCTCTGGTAGAACAGCAATCATTTCTAATAGGAATTACACAGCTTTACATTCCCAGGTTGACTGTGAAGAGCTGGTTTGATGGTATTTTGCATAATTCAAATTACAGTTCCTGTTAAGCTCATCTTGTACAATGAGCTCATTGGCAGCAACATCTAAAAAATAAAGAAATCACACCCGTTAAACTGGAAGGTTTGAATTTCAGTTCAGAAACTCCAGCCATGTATTGTTCTGGCAGCCTTTATCTTTCTATCATCCCGACAGGATCTGAAAAATCGAAGTAAATGGATATTTATTGTTTCACATGCACAAAATGTCAAAGAATTTCTTTTGAAATAATCAACCTCCGTAGCCCACAGGGAGAATTTTTACACGTGACTGTAACCAGGTAAAGAAGGGTTCAGTGCTTTTAGATGAGCTGGTAGAAGAGAGGGTATTTTACTTCTGCTCCTGTTCTGTACTCTTGCAGTAAATGGGCCAGATTCTTATAGAATACATTATCTTAATGTAGCTATGAATCTAAGGATGGATTATTTTTTATTCTTCAACAATTCAGACAGTGCCTCAGAGTGGTAATGCTTTTGAACAAGGCTGTGCAACTACAGCACACGCTTAGAGGAAGGACAAATCCCCCCAAGAAAACAGGATGATATGTATTCTTAGGAAGCTTTTTTTTTAATTCATATGAAAACTGTCGATGTTTTGCCCTAGCTTGGTTTAAAATAAATTGGATTTGTCCAGTTCAACAGGCAGGTGAAATCAGAATCTGTGTGAATCACAGAAGTGCAAAGTTGAGTTGGGTTCTGGCTGACCTTTACAGCTCTGGTGATCACCCTCTGTCCCTGCAGTGGTGCAGAAGAAGGAGAACACCTACCCAGGACCACTTCTGAAATTAGACAACCTATAAGAGTATCAGCTCCTCACTTCTTACAGACACGTTGCTGATTTGGTGGTTAAATGTATTATTGTTCTCACTTTCTATAAGATTTTGAGGTAAACTCAACTCGAGAACAGTTTGGTCAAGAATATTGGCTTTTGGTTTGAAACTCTGACCAGGAGTGGATGGTGTTAGTTATTCTTGAGTGTGCAAAAGCAACACAAGCTCATTTCAAAGAGCACTTGGCACAGGAATATCAAGTGTTAGTGCAACTTACTCCAGCTGAGAGTCATTATTTCCAGTGGCAGTGGAAAACCATTGAGAGCTCCCATGGGAAATTGTACAAAATGTTATGGCAGGAATAATATTAACCCTTGCCACTGTTTTATGTGAAATTTCCAGTCACAGCCAAACTTTACTAGGAAATGACTCCAAGATTTTAGAAAATGACAACTTTTGCCACCCATGATTTTCACAAGGAAAATGTTAAACCTGTTGCTCAGTCTGCTCTCCTGCATCCCAGTGCAAGGAGCTAAAAGAAAAAAACAGTTTTTTGCTAACTTCAGGAATTAACAGCTCTGCTGGTAAGGAAAAGGCAAGGAATGGAAAAGAGTCCCTTGTAAGGACACAGCTCGGGAGTCAGGGAGGGATAGGGGAAGGGGCACACTAAAATATCAATGCAAAGACCTCGAAACGTCTGCTGCTTCTCTAGGAATCAATACAGGATAAGGGGTTTAAATGCACTGGGAAACTAGGTCACTTATTTATCATTTTAAACAAAGAAATGAGACTGTTTTGCTTTCAGTTCAATGTGGTCTTTGACCCACAGACCAGAATGAGAAGCTCTGGACCCATGTGAAATAAATATGGTCAGTGAATCCAGATTATTCCTACGTTTTGGTGGTAAGGAATGATTATAAACCTTCTCGGGAAAAAACTTCAGATCTTAGGAAGAGCCATCCTCTAAAAGCCCCAGTCTTCTTCCACATGCTGGACCTAAAGGATTGCACTGCTAAATTAGGGGTCCTCAGCGGGAGGGATTCATCTGGGCACACAGCTCAAGACTTGAGCAGATTCTTTATGTTTCAGCCGAGATCTCTCATGAATTGTAGACAAAAGTCTCTGCTGAAGTAAGACATCATTTTGTGGATGCCTTCTATTTAAACAGCTCTCCTGGAAAACAAACGAACCACGCACAACAGACGCACAAACTAACTGCTTAATGAATGCTTTCTGTCAATAAACATTGGGAAGAGCAGGTCACAAATTGCTCTCGTGGCATTAACAGCAATCCAGCAAACAGCACTTCACTGATTCCTCTTTCCCAATTCAGCCAAGAAGCAGAAATAGCGACCAGAAAATGTAATTTAGCTGGGAGGTAAAAATCAGGCTTGTTAAAAAGTGTGATTGCTGCACTCCTATTTTTCAAAGCAGTCGATGGTTGGAAATGCAACACGCACACATCATCCCCCCCCTCACCACCACCACCACCTTTATAAGGCTGCAGTTTTCAGTTTTGCTATCTCTAATAAAGCCAAAAGGGAGAGGTGGGGCCACATGTGGTGTCAATACACTTTAATTAAGTGTAATAATTCCCCTTTTCCTGAGGTAGACGTGCTAAGACAGATTTCTCTTCAGAGATTTATGCCCCGCCGATGTATTTCTCAGCTTTTCCCTCTGCTTCGTGTGCAGAGCATCAGTGCCCTCTTTGGGAAAACCACGGTTTTGCAGGATTTGTCCAGGGCTATGGCTTCGAGTAGTTCTACACGTCCTCTCTTTTTATAAAGTGTTTCTAGAGAGCCCTCTCAGTTTGAGCTCCATCTCATAAAACACGTAGGAAAGTCTTCCCTGGATTTCAGATGCTCTCTGGAGAATCCCTTCTCCATAATTTGAGCAACGATGTTACCGTGAGAGCATCCTGGGTGCATTTTAATACCTGTACAGACATGGTGCTGTCTCTAGAGCTTTCATCAGGCTGGGACATCCTCAGCTGCAGCAACAGCATGGGCAGAGCCTTTCATCTGAGCTCACTCTTCTTTGTCACCTGGTCTGAGAAGAGTAATGGCAGGGATATCCACCAGGATAACATGTGGTCGTAAGCACAGTGGTCAGATTTGGGCTGGAAAGCTGAAATTTTCAGACCCTGCCAGATTTAATGGGCTATAGATCCTTCAAGAATCTCTGGCTAGATAATTAGGTATTCAGTTGGAAGAATATGCACTGAAATCACCAACTCGGGTGTAGACCTTAACTACTTAGGTCTTTCAGGGGGAAGATTTATCCTTCCTTGAGAAGCTGACTTTAAAAAGTTACAGCGTGGAATTGGCAAGCTCAGTACCAAAAGATGAGGCTAAGAGAGGATCAGCTCCTTATTGTCTCTTCTAAGTGGTTATTTCAGCTTTGTACATGGCTGCAGAGTTCTTGATGGCTTCTGGTGGGCATCTGTGCAGGTCACAGAGAGAAGCAGGCAGTGCTGGAGCTCCTGAGAGCATCCCACGAGGGAGCCTTGGGCAGCTCAGGAGGGAGGCACCGAGCTCTGTTAAGCTGAGCTTTCCGGGGAAAGGGAAGGTTGAGTGGGAGGGAGGGGATTTAAAAAGTGATCAGAAGCCGATAGCAATGCAGAAGGCTCTGGATTAAAGGCACTGTTGCACACTGGAGGTCACTTTTCATCCTGAAGGATAATTCTTGCCTGCTGCAAGGCTTAAAAACGCCATCTCGCATTCGACATCTGCTTTAGCAATCTCTTCCAAAAACAAAACAATATTCCCCCAGCGATTGTGGTACAACAACACAACCCCCTCTGCTCCCGCCTGATACCGGGAAGTGCCCCGCTGTGCTGTAAACCTTGCCCTGTGTTCATGGGCTGTATTACCCCCAGACAAGCCGGGGGCTCTCTCACTTACACATGAAATACTTGGGAAGGATTCACCTGGGACCAGGACTGAACAATTTTGCTGAAGCGAGGAAACCTACAGGAAAGTACTAAGCAGGCAGACGGGGGGTTCGGGGAAGAAACAGATCCTGCAAAAGCTTTTGCTTGATGATCAGTATGCATCAGATAAAGCAGGAACTCAAACATTAGCCAGCTTTGGTTATGCAGTGGTTTGCAAGCAGCAGCAGATCCGGATTAATCCACTGGAGGTATAGTTTAGCCTAAAGTTTAAGTTTGTTGGATCTGTTTGCAGCAGAGCTCCTATATAAAGTGCTACTTTCAATCTCTATTCTGACTTGTGCTATCCATGCAAAATACAGCTGAAGTGCCAAAACCTCTGGCTGCAGGAGCAGCTTCATTCCCTGCACAGGGATTTCATTTCTAATTCCAGTATTGCCAGAACCAGAGAAATCTGATAATGGAACTGGCAGTGTTATTGAGAAAGTGGGATAGTGTCAGATGATGAAATAGGGGGAGGAAAAAAAAGAAGAAAAAAGCAACCAACCAAACAGGAATGATTTCTACAACGGTGTTAAAAGAGGAAAGGATTTAATCCAATGTCTGTATATCTCACCAGACAAGAATTGTCAAAACCGTGTAGGAGTTGAAACTTTTTGGAGAGGTAGGTGTGGAAGAACTGGGTCAAACCCTCCTCGTACACAGCTCTTCAGCATTTAATTTCTCAGGGAGCTGAAGAGGAAAGTTTAAAGCAAAAAAATCCTGGAGAAAATGGCTTCTCCTCCCAGGGTATTTGCGAGGCAGCCTTCCATTACAAAAGTCAGCCCCAGAAGCAGTGTGGGAAAAGAGCCATTAAAATGTGCATACATGAATTTAGTTATGCTCATAACAATGCAAAGCCTCTTCCCGTGGCTGCCCTGCACACACACACACCCCCCCTGAATACTTTGACAATGATTTAAAATGGTGAAACTCAGCAATTCACCCAGGGCCCTGCTGAAACCACAGAGCAGCTCCTGGCCAGGTCCTGCTTCCCATCAGCCCGCACCCATCTCCACCAGGCAGGGAAGCAAGGACTGTCAATGAGACCTCACCACCACGCTGCCTATTTTGCAAGGGCAGCTTGTGCAGCAAAGCCCAGGGCAGGAGAAATTTAGTCCTTCCTGGAAGAGTGTCTGGGAGGAACCTCTGAAAAGCAGTTACCAGCCTGGGCTAAACTGTGGCTTCTGGTGATTTATTCCAAAATTCAGACCATCCCTTTGCTTTTTCATCTCCCTGTTTAGAAACCCAATGTGTGTGTTCCCCCCCTCCCACCACTGCCTGGACTGTACAGCTCATTACCTAATCAACTGAGTATCATTTTCCTTCAGAAGACTTTAAAATGCCTGAGACTTTTTCTACTATACATTGATACAAATATCATATATGCTGAAAAAAAAAATTATTATACCTTAGAAGGAAAACACTGAGATCCATTTGCAGCTTGAACATTGAGTAGTGTAACAGACGTATCGATTTCTTATTTAATTTCTAACACCTTATTTAAGTTATATGCCAATTTAGGACAACCGTGCTTTAGAATTTGCTCTCATCTTTGAAAGATTATTTCTGAGCTTAATCCAACCTAATGCATTTGAATCCAAACATCCCAGTTGAGGTGAAATTCAAGCTTTCCTTGGTGGCTAGAAACAGAAGTGACCCGTGCCCTGTGAATGTAGAAGAGGTGCTTGCAATTTGCAAATCCATCTAGAATTTAAACTCGCCAGTCATATGGTTTATATTTTAACCATCGCGTGGTATTTGTAGCCCTCTTCCAGAAACACCATCTCACTCCATGCCCTGAGTGTTTGCTGGCTGCTGGGAGCGGTGGCTGTGCTGGTACCCGAGTGGCACTGGGAGCCTGGGCTGCAGCTGGGTCAGGTCCATCCGAGCTCCATGGCCAGCCTTGCCACAGGTCTCTGCTATGCTAAGCAAGTCTCTTGTGTTTTTCTATTCAGACTGTAGTCCCTCCAGTGCCAAAACTGGCTCTTGCTAGGAGTTTGCACAGCCTTTGACATCGACCACCAAAAAAAAACCCCCTCCCCAAGCAGTCAGGCCCCTGTGTTAGCACTAGAATGAAAATGATGAAGAATGATATTTCATTGATGCCTCTGAGGCTGTTTAAACCACGTGCCAAGGATGTTCTTCAAACACCAGGTTATTACGGGTCCATACAGCAGCTTTGTTTCATTAGAACAACAGAGTGTTAAAATTGCCTTCATGAAATCACCTTCAAATATCTGGACTCTCAAGGACGGGTCCTTGAAAGAGAAAGCAATAATCAAGAGGAAGCCAGCCAGCTATGGCTCAGATTTTATAATGTTTTCCTGCTGTTATTTTCACCACAGGCTATTTCATATTCCCCACCTCTTTTCTTTTTTTTCCTCCACGAAGCTGCATTTTAAGGTCACATCTGTTCAGGGCACATAATGATTTTTATGACAACTTTCCAGAGAAGTGGAGAACATAAATGCAGATGGAACTGCAGTTAGACAGGTACATATCAGGGAGGACTTTTCTCTGTCTCGAGACATTTTCTCATGTTGAACTCAGGTGATCTATCCCTAACCAAGAAATGCCTGACCCAAGATCTAACAGAGTGAAAAAATAACTACAACCAAAGTGTTAAGAGATGACAGAGCAATAGTTTATCTGCAAAATGCTGCAGGTTTACCTCTTGGTGAAACCCAAGCATTTTGAATGTAGAAATGCTGAAAGAAGGGAAGTTAAAATATTGCTTTAACAAGTCATAGGTTTTAAATATATGTTCTTAAAGGCTAAAAAGAACCTTTGAGAAGATCAAGAATTACAAGCTCTGTAGTACACTGTACGGCATCTCCAGGAGTGTGGGTGTGTTTTGGTAGGAGAAGGGCATTGCTCTTTCCTTTCTTGGTATCGTTGCATGTTGGAAACTTCTCCTGCTTCACCAAGACATGGCTGTGAAATCAGAAGATCCTTTTCCTTCTTCACCAGCTCCCTCAGACTTCAAATGACATCACAGCAGGAGGTGGTACTATGAGGGCGTTGGGCTGGTGGGGACGTGGATATAAACAACAGCAGAGTTATAAAAGCAGCAAAAAGAAGCTGGTTTTGTGTGCTGTGAAAGGACCCAAGTCTGGTATTGCAAGGAGCGTGTCTCTGTTCTCTTTTGCCTCAGTGAATTGCTGGGTGCTGCCTTGAAAATGGGGGTGCTACCAGCCGATACACCCCGAGCACAATTCTTTATCATTGGATCTGTAGAACTTTTTACGGGTCCTTTTTGATCTTGGGCAAAGCACACATTTGATTTTCTTCTTTATCAAATAGCCCCTCAAACTATTTACAGGCTTCCCGGTAAACAGAACTCTTGCTGAGATTAAAGCTCTAAAGTAGAAACATGAAAAATATCAATTGCAATAAAATCGCTGCCTTCCAGTGAGTGTAATGATTATATTGTGCATATGGTGTTTGTGTCCTGGCCTTCATTAGTGCTGTCTGTGAAGAGGTGAAGGGGCTTTAATGCTGGAGCTGCTGCGTTCCATGCTCTGTATCATCTGCGAGCATGAGGCAATGCCTGGGCATCAGAGCTCGAAGCAGCCCCAGTGTGATAAGTCAGTGAATTAATGCTTTAACCTGTCATCTGCTGTGCTGACTACAGGAACATCTTTCCTCTTAGGAACGATGGGAAACTTTGACAGAGCAGAAAGGTGATTGCAAAAGGTACGTGCAAAACTCCAGCGAGAGCTTTTTGCAGCCTTTTGGTACTTGCAAGGCTTCTGAGAAAGATGGGGACGGGCTTTTGAGCAGGGCCTGTTGGGACAGGACAAGGGGGGATGGTTTAAACGAAAAGAGGGGACTTTAGACTGGAGAGAAGGAAGAAATTTTTTCCACTGAGGGTGGTGAGATCCTGGCCCGGGCTGCCCAGAGAGGTGGTGGCTGCCCCATCCCTGGCACCATTGCAGGGGAGGTGGCCGGGGCTCTGAGCACCCTGC
>JANHFX010008708.1:70334-87436 GCA_027560015.1 Chloroceryle amazona
CCCCCTGGCCGCGGCCTCCCCCTCCCCCCCCAAAAGGTTCCCCCCTTTCCCTCCCCCCCCCCCCCCCCCTTTTTTTTTTTCCTTACATCATCCTCATGGCTCACATCCTTTCTCTGCTTCTCCCTCCTGATTCATTATGTAACCATGAATCTCTCTTCAAACACAGAACATCTGGGGATGGAAGGAGAAGGGTATAATTACTATAACATGTGGTAAGAGCAGCAGATTATTTTGGTATTATCATTGCAACTTCCTTATATTTCTCTTGCTTCCCTTTTGGCACTACAGATGATAGAAACTAGCTGAGTGAAATGTTTCCTTCCAGCTTTCTCCAGGGGACAGAAGGCAGGCTCTTGCCAGTGTGACGGTGGGCAATTTAGAGAGGCCACGACTGAGGTCATCATTTGAAATGCACATGATATCAAATGGTGTCATAATTATTAGGTGTTGATATCATGGCACTCCCTGCCAGGAGAGCTCATGCTGGAATAAATGACTCTGTACTCCTTAGAGGTGAGGAGAAGGGAGCAGTGTTTCAGTATTATCAGCACCACCGCACCTCGGAGCCACCGCCGTGGAGAGAAGTCCACCAGGAACAGCTCTATCTTCCCCCAGAGGAGATATTGTTTAATAAATGAGAGGCTGCTGAGATGACAAACACCCCTAACCCCACAGTAACTCGTCAGAACTCTCGTAATATTTTGGGGTTGGTTTCTGACCTATAAAACAGTCAATAGATATCAGCCATAGATGGCATTCTGTATGAATTCCTCCATGCTAAGCCCACGGTGGAAGTTGGTGTGGATCAATCTGATGAAGAAGAGTTCCATTTGGTGTCATAGCAAATAAACTTTATGATGTAAGGAGCTCTCACTGCTGACAGACAATATATTTTCTGCCAGGAGGGTCTCTGGGATACATCTCCTTAGCCACCTCTGGCAACCTAAACTGCACACTAAACCCATGTGTGAGGCGGGTGTCAGACAGCACTGGAGAATACTTGGCAGTCAGGGATTACATCAAGGAGTCTATGAGCAGGAAAGAAAAGATGTATCTATTCAGCATTGAAATTCTGGGCTTGCAAGGAATTGTCCACGCTATGGTGAACAGCATTAGACATGCTGTAGTGGTTCACCGAGGTTGAAAAGGGATGTTTAGTGGATGGACAGGCATGAAATCCTGCTCTCCAGCAGCAGTGCAGGGCAGATTGGTACTCTTCAAGTTTAATACTTCACGATCAGTAAGCTCTTTTGTCCTATTTTCACCTTACTACTTTGCCAGTCACCCCGACTGAAGCTTTGCCTGCCTTTGTAACACAAATAGGCAGAAGTAGTATTAATGTAAAAGCACATAACTTCTTACACTTCTGCTTTTTCATTGGTACCTTTGTTATTTATTGTAGGCATCTGCAGTAAAACAAGTGGTTACTCTCCCTCAGGGTCCCATCTTCTCCTCCTATCATGCTTGATTCCACTGCAGGGACAAGTCATATGTTGAATTTATGAGACCAGAATAATTTTCAGAAGAGCCCACAGTGGTGCCATAAACACAAGTTCCAGCTGAGGTAGAAAAGAGTCTATAAGTGTGCAACTCTTCACAGTCCTAGCAAGGGAGGTAAAGGAGATCTATAGCTTATGGGTATCGCTGGCATCTGCATCTATATCCTCTTCTCTTAAACCTCAGCAAATAACAACAGGGACTATATGCCATAAAACTTAAAGCTCGGTGAATAATTCATGCTGAAAGCTATGTTAAAGAAGTTGCCTGTGTTTCTATTCATGAATTACCCATGAGCAGATGTCAATTTTCTAAACGTGCTTGTTATTAGAAAGTGTTCATCAGATATTTTCTGCAAATTCTCTTTGGCTTTCTCTTTGTTCTGAATTCAGCTTCTTGTTAGCATCTCACATCAAAAATGGAACTATTTGGACTTCATGCAGAAATCAGAGAGTACGGTCTTCTGATTTCTGTTCAGAAGTTGCTCATCTCCAGGAGGAATATTTAGTAAGTGTGGATCCAAATTTTCAATTAATATTCAGTACTGTTTATTTCATAATAATTGTTTGGCTGAATATTTTTGCTAGCTGTCTCATTTGCCAGGTTCTTGATATACTCACAGAAAATGGCCGTGACAAAACTATCTGCAGAATTGATACCAATCACTGCAAACCTAAATAAAAATTCTAGCAATTTCTTCACTCTTTCCCACAGCCAAGTCCCTGAGTAATATCTGCCCTCTCTCCACATTGCTTTATTCATCGCTCTCAAGGCGTCAAAAAGTACAGCACTAAGCCATCGTGTTTTGTTTTCTTATCAGTCTTGAAGGGAAAGATCCACTGTGAATGTTTTCAGCAGAGATGCAGACACATGATATCAATTTAATACTAACAGCATGTGGGACTCATTGGCCTGACTCACGGGCTGCAGATTGGGGTTTCTTTGCAGCTATCATCATCGCTTCCGCTTGCTTCTGCATCTCTCCCCTCCTGGCTGCTCTAGCCAAGCTCCGGATTAAATCCCTGTCATGGGGCACGCAGGGTTGCACAATGGCCTGCTCTCCAGTGTTGTTGTTTGATCCACTGAGATACCAAGAACTGAGTGCTAGAAGGTTACTCTAACCTCTCATATTTATGCCTTTAGCCTGTAGTGATAGGGTGGGGGTAATGGTTTTAAACTGAAAGAGGGGAGATTTAGATTAGAAATTAGGAAGGAATTCTTCACTCTGAGGGTGATGAGACACTGGCACAGGTTGCCCAGGGAAGTTGTGGATGCTCCATCACTGGATGTGTTCAAGATCAGGTTGGATGGGGTTTTGAGCAACCTGGTCTAGTGGGAGGTGCCCCTGCCCCGTGGCAGGGGGGCTGGAACAAGATGATCTCTCAGGTCTTCCTACTAAAACCATCCTATGATTTTATGATAATGGTTTAGAGATTGACCTAATCTGCTATTTGCTCTGCATTGAAAGAGAGGAGTAAACTTCTCAAAGTCATTTACTGCCTCACCTCTGCTGAAGGAAAAGTATTGAGCAACTGGGAGAAGTTAGTGAACAGCACGGTCGTTTCTGACCAGACCCGAACACGTGTTCATTCTTCTTCTCATCAGTGCTAAGTGAAGCTGTTCAGGGGTTTCATCTCTTAGAACAGATAGGAGATGAGGAGGGTGAGCTGGAAGGGGAGATATACACCCAGGCGTGGAAGTAGAATGGTCTCTGAGCTGCTTTGCATTTTGTGGAAATCTTTCCATATGGCCTGGGCTGTTTTTAAACAAAATAGTGCAGAGCTGCCAAAGACTCAGAACAGATAAATTTAACCTTGTGTGAAACACGGAGGACAGATCCTTCCCTGGAATAGCTACACTGAAAACCACAAAGAAATGTTGCTTTCCACCAGATGAGGATCCAGCAAAGAGGATCTGGCTTTAGAGGATGGAAAACCACTACAAAACATAAGCTCTCGATTTGACACACATCTTGAAGGCCAGTGGTGACTGGCGCCTACCAGCTCTACATCTCACACGAGCCATAATGCTGATGAGCAGTGAAGAGACACGCTAGATGGGAATGTGACAGCTGGAGTATGCGGGAACATAGGAAAAGGTATTTAATTTGATTTTATCTGTCACACAACAGAATTATTTCTTATGGTAAGAAACATAAACCAAGTCTGTACTTCTCATCAAAAGCAGAAGAGGATTTGATGACAAGAATCATTTGCTTGCTTGCTTGCTTGTTCTTACTTGATTTGTGGCAGGAGATTGATGAGTTTCTCAGGTGCCAGTTGAAGGGAGTAGCTGTATAATCCTGCACAACACTGTTCATTAGATTTATCACAGAAATGTACTTGCAGAGAAGCATCACTGCAAACGCAATCACTTCCTCTAACTCACAGCTGAAAACACGGAGTGTGCACAAAAGAACTTCCCCACTCCAATGTAGATTTTCATTCTAAATTGACTCTGGGGACATCATGCCCAAGAAATGACACGATCTAATGTCTTTCCTTCATTTCAGTTGGATCTCCTGTGTTTTATCTACAGGTACTTATACATACTGGTCTGACAAGAGCATATCATCTGTAAATCTAAAAGACTTTCAAAGCCACAGATCTCAGTTTCTAAAAGACTGGTCTTGCTAGAAGATAAAACTAGCCAGGACAGTGTGGATTAACACCATCGCTCTGCAGGTGAATGTTTGTACTGCTGGAGCATTCAGATGAGGAAAGAAGATTTCCACCCTTTGCCCAGTTTTCTTCATCCTAAAGAACATCAAACCCACACACGGGCCAAATGCTTTACATTCTTCATAAATGCAGTTGGGTGTTTACAGGCCAGAGAATGAAGCTTTTTAGTTTTTTAGCTTTTTTTTTTATGGGAGAGGATGCTGAAATAGGGTTCTTCTTGCCTTATGTAGACATAAGAGAGGGATATGAACCCAGCTGCTAGGTTGAAGGTTTGGGGTTTCTTCGTGTTGCTGCACACAGGAACACACACTGCAGACCTGCTACTCTTTCCATCCAGTTATATTATGGGCACAAGTAACATATTTCATCTCTTTTTTTGCTCTGCAGGCCATTTTCTTCTCTGACAGCAGAACGAGAAGCAGCAGCACTGACCAACTTGTCAACCAAGAGTTTGTCTGCAGTAGCACCGAGGTGAATTCTCCCTTTGGGTCTCAGATAAAGCTTTAGCACAAAAGTTGGCAATGCCTTGCAGATGCTCCTTTCTGCCTCTCCTCTCCTTTGCTGCAACAGCTCAAGTTTGTGGTAAAATTCTAGCACTAAATTTGGCTCTTGGAAACAGATGGATCCAAGTCATTGGGAATTGGCTTACACTTATTTGAGGGTAAAGCACAGTCACTGAAATGCCAGTTGTGACTACAGTCGACACTGTTTAGTTTATCCTTTCAGATCCCTACAGAAAGAGAATGATTTCTTGTCTTACGCCTGGTCCATGAGGCTCTAGCATGATTCACCACCCTTCAGGAGTCCCACTGCTGATGCTCCTGTCCCACAGTAGGTCCTACTCTGAATTGCAATTGACCAAGAGCTATTACTCGAAGTGCCATTCCATTACATGCATTTGAACTAAATGTCAAGGCATATTAAAACAAAAGCACCATTATTTATTTCAATCCTATTAAAAAAAAAAAAAAAAAAGCAACAACCAAACATTAAAAAAGGCCCCAAATCTATTTAAACAAACTCCCACAGAATGCTCATAAACTCAACAGCTGTGTGGAAACTATGCACATCTTTCAGGTAAGTTCCAGGGCTTGTTTTAGAGAGAAGAGATCTTGCCAGCCTCTATTTTACATAGGTTTTACTGGTCACAGACATCCCATTAATTAGCAGAAACATCAGTGATCTTGTAGGTTGCCTCTTATTTCTGAGGTGTTACCTGCTCTGCCTCACTTGCAGAGGCTCCCAATGTTAAAAAGCTGACCTCAGGCTTTGGGGATTCAATAAATCTGTTACCACATTCCTCTGATAAATATTTTCTCAAGCTGTTTAGTAGAACTGAACAGCAAAGGGAACTGCGGGTAGTAAGAGTGGCCAAATAAACATTCACATTAGAGAGTCGATTTTCCAGCAATGTTGGTGCTACTGGAGCTGCCCACCATGGGCTGCAGGCTGCCTCTAGCCACGTGGGTGCTCACTTATGCCATTAAAGGTACATTGATGTGCAGGAGATCAAAGGTGACCTTGGAAAACTCATCAGAAAAAGACTTCTGTAAGACCTTCTGTATGGACCAAAAGAATCAAAGAGTGCAGGACACCAAGCAAGGGAACAGTGCATTCAGTCTGGTGTCCTAGGGAAAATTCCTCTTAGCCAGGAGGGATGGACAGCTGTTTCATGTCAGAAAGAAGGACTTGGGGTCATTTTCAAAAACTTCAGGGCATTTAATATTTATTTTTAGTTTAAGGCATTACTCTTCCCTCCCTGATTTCCCAATACATCTCTCAGACTTCCTAAAACCCCACTCTACGTTTCATTGCCATTCATACTTGGGCATCACAGAGGCAATTGGGCATCCATGAGAATGGATGATCTTTCCCCAGGCCTGAATGCCTGGGGTTTATTTTATGCTGAGTGCAAGACTGGTTTGGATCAAATTCTTGACAATACGTGGGTTCATTAATATCTTTATGCACAATTTCTGTGGAATCCAACCATTGCAGCTGTATCAAGCAAGTACCCAACAAATATCTAACACTTGTTCATCTTATTTTGGACTCAGTGATGAAATTTTAGTTTGATGTTGACTGGATTACTTATGGAAATAGGGAATGATGAGAAGTTTTTCCAGTTTAACTCAATACTTTCTTCTGCACTGTTTTCAGTGGGTGAAAAGGAAAAATAGAACAGAAGGAGAAAATAATCTAAAACCATAAGAATTTCTTTTTCAGTTAAAAAATTCTGCAGAAAATTACTACCTTTCTTTAGTTCAGATTTACATTTTGAAATAGAGCAAGGGATGTTTTATTACATTGTCCTTCAATGTGTCTGAAACACCTATGAATGGTTTAGGGTTAGATGGTTACTTATGAGTTAGTAGCTATTGGTCTTTTGGCCTGTTTGTTGAGATGATGGAACTTGACCTAATAAGGACTCCTTGGTCCCAGCAGATAATTAATTTGCCATATGGCTTAGAAAACAACAAGCAGGGTTGTTTCTTCCCCTGCAGAGTGTGGTTTAAGGAGTCTCCGTGAAGTTCTTTCAAGATGAGCAGCTAGATATTGCTAGACGTTGCTAGAAGTGCAGCAAATTTCACTGCAAAACTATTCCAAAAGTTAAAGCTATTCCAAAAGTTAAACCTCAGCTGTCAAAGGCATTCCCTTCAGCTAGCAGTGCCTTTCTTGCAAACTCTCATAAATAGAAGTCCAGCAAAGAAAGAAGCTGATAAATTAGACGTAGATCTATGAAGAGAAAGGGAGCCAGAGACCAATACCTACAAGACATATGTCTTTATTTACTCAAACATAAATCAAACAGAACAGGAACTTCTGCAAGTAAATCGGATTCCATTTGTATGTTTTTCCTGACACATAAATCTGGCTGTAGCAGAATGGCATGAATAATAGAGGAACCGAACTCCCACAGTGACTAATCTTTCATTGAATCTGGACTGATAACTTACCCTGCTGAGCTGGACTTTGGTGCTGCTGTGGTGAATCATGGGATCACCAGAGGCAACATGGGGATGTGTTTGCTAAAGAGTTCCTCTTGCTGAAGGCAAAACGGCTTGGATATGAGCTCCTATGTGCTACTGTAGATCCCACATTTATGGATGTTATTTCCTAGACACAAAGGGTTCTCTCTTCTAAGGCCCTGAAGAAAGACTCTGCAGCTCTATAGGTAACAAACAGCAGAACACAACAGAGGGGATCTAACGAGAGCAGTGCCAAAGGGAAATGAGAAAAAAAAATAACCCTCTTGCAAATGTGTTTGTGCATGAACCTCCCTATGCTGCACGTAGCAAGAACCCAGCTATCCTCCAAGATGTGGGGAAGCATCCCTTGGAGGGTGATGGGAACTTGCTTCTGGCTCCCCAGTCCTCAAATCCCAGAGAGCATCTGCCATCATTTCCCAACACTCTAGCTGACTGAATATGCCCAGAAAGCTGCAAAATGATAAGGCATTGTTACAGTCCCTTGCAAACTGCACAGGGGGCTTCCCAGCAGCAGCTACGGCCATGTGGCTGAGATCCAGCTCACCTGGCTGACAATACTTGTGCTGTATCTACATGAAGTATTCCTTATGAAAGGCTTTCGCAGCCAGATTCATGAGGCATTTCCAGGAGAGAAAAATCCCCTCTTTCTTAGCTATGTTTTGCTGTCCAAGCTGCTGAGACTGCAAGTTTGACCATCTTATAACTTGAAGAGACCTTAGGTGAATCCACTCTCACTCTCAGGAATGTTATCTTTTCAGTTTTGGCAAACAGAGGATATTTTCATAGAGATTCCTCTTGCTTGCACTAAAATGGAGAAAGATGGAACATGAGAGAGGGTTTTACTCCTTTGGCTGACAAGGTCTGCTTTGAATAAAAAAAAAAAGTGGATCATGCAAAATATTATTAATGATCAAATCCACAGTTTTTGCTAAGCCAGAACATTACTCAAGGTCATATCCCCTGAAATCCTTCTTTGACTGATGGAGTGGTTTCTTCCAGTTTAAGCGCAGTCACAATATTATCCCTAATGTAAACTGGCAACATGGATGTTTTTGCAGTTGGTGTTGGTAAAGCATTCCCAAGAGTGGCAGATTACTTTCCACCATGGAAAAACAAATTCCACCCTCCCTGCCATCACCCCCAATTCCACTCACCTTTTCCAAACAGTACATTCAGTAGGAAATCCCGATGATGTTAAAGCTACTTCTGCTGAAAACCTGGCTACCTTAATTGGTCCTGTTCACTTGATATATGACATTTTCTAAGTCAAAGTTTTCCTATGCTGAGCATCCATTAATTATGTAGCCAGTGAGGCCTTCCTGGTACTGTATCAAATCCCTTCAAACCTATCTTGCAGGAATGGAAAATGAGTAAGCAGATCCGCGAAGAATAACAAAACAAGTTCCTCTGGGGTGTGTTAAAAGTACCTTAATGCAGTGGGGCAGGCTGTCAGGACCACAGCAGCAGCAGCTTCAGAGGCCAGGAGTGGAGAACAGGCTTACAAGCAGCTCTTCGGAGCAGCAGGTTGGCAGAGTTACCTGGAATGATCACATACATTAAGCCTGTTGCTGCCGAGTGTCTCATAAATACCCTGATCTATAGCAGGAGGAGCACAAGAGTGGCTCCTGCAGAGCAGGACATGCTGGATGTGAGGAGGGGATTTGATGGCTGTGTTGGAAAAGGGCTGACCTGGTTAAGGAAAGGTTGCAGAGACAAGGGGAGGGAAGGAGGAAATGAAGGGAGCTTTATTTAAAAACCACAGTGCGGTTTTAATTCTACCACAATTGGAGTTAATGGCTAAGCTCCTCTCAGCTGCAAAGGTCTCGAAGACAGTTGTGAGGTTGATAGTTTTTTAATGACTTAGCAAAGAAGCCATCTGGAAGGACAAAGTGCTGCATTATTTCTCCATTTGAATGATGCTGGTGTGTTGTTCTACCAGCAAGTTATGGCAGGTATACTGGAAAGGGGCCACACGGGATTTTCTACCAACACCTGGCTGGCAAGTTCAGTAAGATATGGAGACAAATCTACAAACAACACCACACTTTAGTAACTTGTCATCTAAAGAAACATTGCTGGGGAAAAATACCCTCAGCAACAACAACAGAACACATCTATACAGTGTATTTGTGAGTCTGCTTTTAGATGGAGGCGAGTGGGCTGACAGAATGCCACGCAGCCTTGGTTCTGCTGATTTAACAAGTCAGAAAGAAGGGAGTTTTTCTCTCTCTAAGAGAAAAACTATATCAGATTAAGTTTACACGGATTGGAGTTGAACCAGCTCCTCCTTATACGGTGCTACTTCGACATCCTCTACCCTCTGAGAACTGTACAGCTTCTTAAATATCCATCTATTCATCCTAATAGCTCTGCTGTTTGCTTGGGGTGGTATCCATCTTCATGGGCTTTCAGCATTTTAAATTTAGACATCAGTCATCCCAGGCTCCCTTTATCATGAGAAGAGAGAAATGACTTTCTCTGGAGAGAGATTCATCACATGTTAAAATAGGTGTCTGGGAAAGGAGAGATGGATGGCTCTTTGGAAGGGCTTATTTCTCTAGATGTCTGACCAAAGTTATTGCACATGAATCTCAGCTTATCCGTCTCCTAGAATCTAGATCTGCTCCAGCTTGCGTGTGCAGGTATCTGGCTGCACATCCACCCAGCCTGATGACTCTGTTCTTTATAAGGTGTGGGCATCTATCTAGAGATAGGTATGAAAAAGAATTAAAATTCACCAGTGACTATGAAGAACTTTTCATATTTCACTGTCTACTTATCTCTGTTAACTCAGATAAATTAGGTCAACCAGGGAATGTGGCCCATGTGCTAAAATCATCAGTGGATGATGTCATGGTCAAAATGAGTCCTCTTTTAGGAGTTTAAAAGGTAATTGAAAGGTTATTTTTTTTAGAAGTTCACTTCATTTTTTCTAATGGGAAGTAAATGAGATTCAGGTCATATTCAGGCAAGCTCATGGTGAAGTCATAGGGTGAAGAGAGGGAAGATGGAGTTGAAGATTAATTTGATTAGGATTTCTTAAGATAATATTTGATTTTATGAGGGGTTTAAAAGCAGCAAGGTCCATTTACTAAATCTGAGCTGTTCACTTTTTTTCTTTCAGGCTACACAGAAAGATACAGAGCTTTGGCTGGAGTTAGATGATCACAAATGGAGAAAAATTAATACCAGTTACAATAAGAATCTGCAAAGTGTTAGCAGAATAAATGGATTTGATTACATGCAGAGTTGAAGATTCTCTGATTTCTCAGGGAGTTTCCTAATTTTTATGATACACAAGCTATGAACTTTTAACTTGGGTGAACATTACAAGCTTTTAATTCAACTACAAACAAGTAAGTTAAAGAATCCACAGGCAGAAAACAATTCCTTGCCATACTTGTGGTTTCCCAGAGAAAGTTTTAAAGGTAGAGATCTGTCTCTTGTTGTTGCCAAAGAAACTTAAACCTCTGTAACTGACTGAAATAGGAAATAACATCGATTCAAGGATAAAATCCCAGTATTAGTGGACATGGGAAAAATTCCTTCAACATAGTGTAACAACCAGTGTTTGTAAAGCACTATAGGATCCAGCACCCAGCACAGTGACCATGGGTGCAGTACAATGGAGATCTGCTGGTGCCAAAAGGGTTTCTGAAAGAACTCTCAAATACAGCAAACCCTCACCTGAGTTGCAGAGCAGAGAAGAACTGTTTTGATTTTGAGGACACTCCTAAGAGTTCTGCAGGCCACCCTAGCTCTGGACAATCCATTAGTGTCAACAAAAGAGAAAATATTAAAAAAAAACACAAACAAAAACCCCCACCAAAACCAGAAGGGACCCAACCCTCCCCAGTCTTTCTGTTTGCAGTTTCTGAAGGCATCCCCAAAGGTGGCAGGGCTATTAAATATCCATCAAGCTCCAGTGTGCCAGCACATCAGCAAAGTCTGGTTTTGCAGGAAGTTTGGAGGGTCACAACAGCTTTACCAGTGTCTGGCAGAGAGTCCTGGCTGTCTGCAGTAAGGATTTGCTATTTTACTCTGAAGCTGTGACAACCAATAAACAGCTCAGATGAAACCTGCATGAACAAGAACAGATCTTTACTCCAAGTATACTCTTTGCCTTAAAGTGGTTTCTTGAATCAACAAAAACAAGGATTTTTCAAGGGGATAGATAGGGAGTGCAAACTGGAAGAAGAAGAAAAGTAAAGAATCTAACTGAAGCTCCCCAAACAATTTCGTTTTGCTACAAAGAAACCTGAACAGAGGTGATATAGATGCAAAAAAAAAGATTCAAGGGGATTTAAACTTGGAGCTGGTGCTTTGTCCTTCTCTCTATGACCACACATTTGTGAGTACCCTACACTGCTGGACATGCTGACATGTTTGTGATCCACAGTCTAGGGCTTGCCCCCCTGTTTTCTTACAACAAAAATGCATGTAAGTCTGAAGATCAATGAGCCAGTTTATGCACGCTCTTGCTTTCCTCTTGGACTTTGGACAACAGCCCAGTCTAGACGTCATTCTGCGAGTCATACAGACGTTATTTTCCTTCATCTCTTCCAGGAGCTTTCCTTACCCTGCCATCTTATCAAAGACTTAGTATTTAAACAGCTTAAGCTTGATTCAGCTTCTTTTTGATGAATTGGCCACGGCCCATTTCTACAGGCAGCTCACCAGTCAGAGCTGGGGAGCAGAAAACATGAGCTTAGAAGTTGGGATAGGCAGCAGGAGCGGGCTGGAGGCTGTGACCTCCTTCAGCAGCACTTGATCCAGAAGATCTTGTGTGTCCACAGCTTGTGGACAACCTTTTGCTGTCCCCGGGAATACAGAACGCATCTCCAAACTCCTTGGTCTCTTTATCACCCCATCTTCCTTCTTACGAGTGAGTCACACTTCTCCACTTGAGGTCTTTTAACGCTTTGGTGGATGTTTAAAATACTTGCTTTCAGCATTAGCAAACTAAGTCTTCCAGCTTTATGAAGACAGGACCCTTGAAGCTGCCAGCTTGCCCTGTTTTCTTCCCAGTGCATCCTTGAGACAGATGATCTTGATTTCCTGGGTTCTTTTCCTGCTCGTTTTTCTCGAGTACCATCAGGTTATGCTGACGTGTGCTGTAAGGGGTCTACTGATGTTTATAGCTTTTCTCTAACATTAACTCCCCCTGTCACTATTTATGCCATTGTCACAGGGGGATGTACTTCACTGAGCACACAGAAGCTTGAATTCCCCATCCCCTACTACTTGCAAAGGAGGGTGAGTGATCTAAACTGCATAAAAGCAGAAACGTGAACCTCCTATCTCCAAACCCAGGAGCTACTCTCCTAATGAAGAACCACCTTCTGATAATTCTCTCTTACACAGAGCACTGAGGAGCATCTGAACAGGGAGAGAACAGTGCTTCTCTCTCGGTAGTGGGTGAGGTAAGAAGACCTAGAAATTAATTTAAAGCATATTTTTCTTAAATCCATGATGGTCCAACTAGGCTTGGTCCTAATTTCATTTCAGGTTGAGAAGGGAGTTCAGGAAAACAAATGGATCTCTCCAGATTAAACATGGGTGGAAGTCTGTGTAATGAATTGAATTGGCCCTAGGATCATTTTGCTCATCCTTGCTTTTGTGAAAATATTTGCAATGTGACTTTTGGGCCAACTGAGAAATGTCTCTGTTTGTTAAGGACCGCAAAGAATGTTTAGAGTAGAATTTTGGAAAACGTCTTTGAAAAATGTGGATTAGTGGTGGCCTGTGTAATTTAAACTCTGCCATAATTAAATACCAGCAGTAATTAGCAAATAACATCCAAAAACTGAATTTATATAAAAAAAATCTTTAGAGAATGACCAACTAACACAAAGACTTACAATATTGGGAAAGCTGCAATCAGTCCTGAGGGGTTTCATCTCCTCTTCCTCTCTGCCTCCAGAGGAATGCAAAGCTCTGTGGGCTCCATAGAGGGGAAGTATCCTGGATTTCTCCGGCAGCAGCCTGTGGTGGAAAATAGGACTGATTACTTCTGGCCTTCTGCCTGAGCAACCTGATTCATCTCTTTGGGTGCTCAGGAAGCTCAAAGACCAGTTGCTGAATATTTTGTGTCTGTTCTCACTAAGAGGAACCCCAGAGCATCTGCTTCTTGAGGAACTGGGATGCTAAGGGGCTTTTTTCCACCTCTGTGGGATTGGCACCCAGGAGAGAGGGAGCACTGAAGGTTTTGTTGTGGATGGGGAGTGCTGTTCTTTCTGCTGCAGTCTACCTAAAGCCAGGCTGTAGTTCTTGGGACCAACAACTGTTTCTTTGAGAACACACAAAGACACGGGAAAATAAAAAATAAATTAAAAAAAAAAAGAGTGGAAAACTTAGGTAGGTGGAATGGAAAAGAAAAGAATAATAGGAATCCATGATTTACTAAGCAACAGAGTGAAAGGCAGAAATAAAGGATCCTGGAGTTTTAGAAAATTATCTGAATTCATATGAGAAGCAATACAAGAAGTGAAGCTTTGTAGCTCTAGAGGTGATATTCCTTCCATTTTTTATGTCTATTCAAATGCCCAGTGTGTGGATTTGTCCAGCTTAAAAGCCTAGCAGACTTGGCAATCTAATTATTTTATCTGCAAGCCAGGTAGGGCACAGGCAGCTGCCCAACTTTCCCATATTTTCCTGCCAGCATTTTCACTTTACACTTGAAGGGACTTGGTGTAGAGGGTGCATCGAGATGCAGTCTTTGTGTTTGTTCTGCTCTGTAGCAGACATACAAAGATGCCACTGATGTGTGAGGATTATGGGAAAGTCTGATCCTTTGTTTGCTTCAAAATGAGCTGAGAAAGTCCAAGAAGCAGCATTAAGCAGCACAAGCTGAACCTGGCCAGGAAAATAAGAGTCAAGGGAATAGCTGGTAACTGGTTCGGGCAGAGGGGGTGCAGAAGGGTCATATACTGACCCTTTACCCCAGACATCCATCCAGGACATCAGCATATCTGAAACTAAAAATAAAGTGCCTCTCTGACCTCATTACCAGCATTCCTGAGCAACTCTCCATCTTCCATGCTGTCTTCACAGCTGGTTGGCCAGACACCCTCCAAAGAGACCCTCACCGAGCCTTTACATCAGGAGGTTGATCCTTCTGCTGAGGTGTAACTCCCCCTCCAGAGGAGAGACATGACTAGTCAGAGATAATATCCTGCTTTTAGCTGGTGAACATCAGACGAATTCTGCCTCTGGTGAGTATAGTGTGTCCACAGTAAAGGTAGAGACAAGCAGGATCTCGTTTTGTGCGTGTTCCCAGTCAAGTGGATGAAAGACAGCTCTGGGTCAGAAGCTGTGCAACAGTGCTAATGTAATACTGTGCCTGAACTATTAATCCCAACACTGCGGGTGATAAAGACATGTCCCAGCATGCCTGTGATGGAGTAAGGAGTTGAAACTGCGTTTCTTTTCTTTTAGGTGAGCATTCCAAGTTATCTAATTCCCATTCGGACTTAAGTATGCGCTCTTGTTGTCTGCAAGAGAAAATTCAATAGCTGAAGATATTTTGTACTACAACCATTGAAACCTAAAACTGTTTTTTTTCCTATTAGTTTCTGATGAGACTGATTAAGATGTAGTGAAGTCAGATCTGGGATGCAGGGTAACACATTCCAGCTCTGCTCACAATAAGCGTCTCAGGTTTACTCCTGGATCCCAAGCGTTCCCCTCTGATACAGGATACTGCATTCCCACAGAGTTCTTAAATCCCTGCTATGCAGCAGAAGTGTGTGGTCAAGAGTATTTTGCATTGTTGGATAACAGATTTCAGTAATGTTTCTCACATCTTCAGTGCAGCAGACGATCTAGTTGTTGAGAGAGGAGCCACAGACTCATTCTTCTCTGGGAAACAGCAAAAAATCAGACATCAATCAAAGCCACAAAATCCCCATCTAAAAATCTACCTTACCCTCCACCGTTTCAATGTGCTGCTACTCGCACATGGACACTAGATCCAGCTAAAATGACTGATCTCCAAGAAAAAGGAATGCCTTCAAACATGAAATATTCCCTTCATTTATGGCCTACAAGATTTTTGGAACTCCATGCTGTGCCACAAACCTTTGGCTGCAGCCCTTTCCATCAGCACATCCAATTCGCCCCTCGCCTCGGGACATCCTGACTCCAGAGCAAAAGCTCCTGCAATTCATTTTAATACCTGTCCGATCATCTCATTTCCACGGACCACCCAGACCTCACTAAGCTAAAAGCACTCTGGAAGCTAAAAGATAGCCAGATTTCCCCAGTATTTGTTTGGGGGTTTTGTGTTTTTTTTCAATACAAATAAACTGTGACAGGCTCACGTTGGAAGTGATTGAATCAATTGAAACCTGTTTTCATATTACAGTATAATCTGGATGGACTTGCTTACACTAATTGGAAACTAATTACGTGCCTCTGCCAAACTGGTAGGTTTTGACTGTGGGAGATTCAGGGACTAAAGAATTTCATGCTTTTCACTTTAGGAGTGCATTAAACCTACTTTATATAGAAGGTACCTAGGGTGAAATGGCCAGAAGAGTGAAAGGATAAAAACTCAATGAGCACAAACATTGCAGATGGTGAAAATCAACTTAGCTTCATTCAGGTCACTATGAAGAGGATCTTAGACCAGTGCCCTTGCTCTAACGAGTCTGTAAAATTATCTTGAACATAACAGGAGAAGAAAGACAACAAGCGAGCAGGGAGAGCTGGGGAAGGACAGGGAAGCCACGACTGCTGGTTTGTGACTGCTGAGCAGAGCCATGGTTGGAGGCACTGTGGGACAGCAGCAGGGAGGTTTGTTATTAAACTTGTAGAAATATTAATAGGAGACTTTAGTTCTGGTCTAGTTTGATACCATGTTGGTTCCTTGACAAGGGATCACACAGTCAGGGGTGTCCAGCTGCTCTACAGCCCAACCAGATTTTCTACCTGAAATTTTCTTATGCTGTTGCCAAACCAGCCAGACTAGAGCTCTTGGGACAGATGCAAAAATCAGTTACCTGAGAGCTGCTTAGATGCAAGTCACTAAAGGGATGGGAAATACCTTTGAGGAGTCATTGAGATGAACATACGTGGGACCCTATCAGGAGAAGCAGGCTCCTGTGACCTCAGACACCAGAATAAGCATTAACCTCGTGACCTAAATTCTACCTACAGCAGTTTTGTATCCGTGTAATTCCCATGTGTTTAAGCAAAGGACAGTAATGGTGGTTAATGTTCAATCTATTTAAAAAGCTGAGGTGCTACGGCTTTAAAATCTGGAGTTCTGGATTCTTCAGACCTTGCTGCCATATAGCCCCTGAAATTAGGCTTTAGAGCTGTAATTTTAAAGAGGTGGGAGAATTAAATACACCTAGGATTTTTAGATCCATAAATGCCCATGAGTGTCACAGGGACATGAGTTTCTACATATCTGAGGACTTAAGATGTTATAAGGTACAAGGTGGTTTTTCCTTCAGGTGAAAAAAAAAAAAAAAGTCTGTTTTTTCTGCTTTTGGGACTGACTAAAAATCTAGCAACAGCATAGGGAATGAAAACCAGTTTAGCAAAACTGGCTGAGCCACTTCTAGGCTGCCTGTTTAGGTGCTGCTAAAACATTTTCCTGTCCCACAGGTATATGTGAAGCTGAGACTCTTCCCAGGACAGGGCTGGTGTTTGTCTCAGAATTAGTTCCTGCTGCTTTGGAGATTGGACTTGTAGGAGTGGCTTAAAGTCACTTATGAAAAATTAGGGCCTTTTTAATAATTGGCAGGCTTATCATCAGGCAAACTGTGCTTTCATCTTAAATTGGAGGTGGGGTGTGGGTAAGACAGACAGAAAGAGAAAAGAAGGAAGGAGGGAAGGGAAAGAGGAGAGAGAGGAGAGGAGAGGAGAAGAGAGGAGAGGAGAGGAGAGGAGAGGAGAGGAGAGGAGAGGAGAGGAGAGGAGAGGA